>JAXLNO010000175.1:0-28155 GCA_038087875.1 Malacoraja senta | reverse complement strand
TTCCTCCCCGTCTCTTTCCCTCCCTCCCCGCCCATGTCTCTCCCTCCCCTCCAAGTCTCTCTGTCTCCCTCACCTCCCTGTCTCTCTCGCTATCTCTCACTGTATCTCTCCCTCTCTCTCCATCTCATTCTCTGTTCCAGTCCCTCTCTCTCCCCTTCCCTCCCCATCATTCTCTTATCCTACCCGTCGCTCTCTCCCGTCCCTTTCCTGCCCCTCTCTGTCCCACACCTCTTCCTCCCTCACCTCCACGTCTCTCTCTCTCCCTCCCCGTCTCCCCCTCGCCCTCCATGTACTTATCCTTAGAATCCTTATCATGGTGTAGGGGCCACTCTTATTATAAGGACCTCAATCTACATGATTCTATTTTTTTTAAATCTTGGTTTGTTATTTTTCTACTGTGGATAATGGCTTCTGCTCTCAGGAAGCCAGGGATCTTGATGTTCGATGCAGATCTTGCAGAGCGATGGCGTGTGTTTGAAGAGGATTTTTCAATCTACGTTGAGGCTGCATTTCCTGCTGCTGATCCTGCTCTTCGTGCATTAATTCTTCTCAATTTGGCAGGCACTGAGGCTGCTCGTCGTGCCAGAAGATTTCACCATGCACTGGCTAGAGTTGATGCCAACGGTGATCAAATTGCTGCGGAGTCGCGCCGTCATCCTGAATGTCTCCTACGTAAATTCTGACAATTATGTGAGTTACAAATTAATGTAAGCATGGAACGCCATAATGTTTTTCAATGTGTCAAAAACAAGGAGAACCTGTTGAACCACATGTTAATGCGCTGAAGCATGTCGCTAGTCGATGCGATTTCAGAGAGATTCATAGATACATAGATACATAGAAAATAGGTGCAGGAGTAGGCCATTCGGCCCTTCGAGCCTGCACCGCCATTCAATACGATCATGGCTGATCATCCAACTCAGTATCCCGTAACTGCCTTCTCTCCATACCCCCTGATCCCTTTAGCCACAAGGGCCACATCTAATTCCCTCTTAAATATAGCCAATGAACTGGCCTCAACTACTCTCTGTGGCAGAGAGTTCCAGAGATTCACAACTCTCTGTGTGAAAAAGTTTTTCCTCATCTCGGTCTTAAAGGATTTCCCCCTTATCCTTAAGCTGTGACCCCTTGTCCTGGACTTCCCCAACATCGGGAACAATCTTCCTGCATCTAGCCTGTCCAACCCCATAAGAATTTTGTACGTTTCTATAAGATCCCCTCTCAATCTCCTAAATTCTAGCGAGTATAAGCCAAGTCTATCCAGTCTTTCTTCATATGAAAGTCCTGACATCCCAGGAATCAGTCTGGTGAACCTTCTCTGCACTCCCTCTATGGCTATAATGTCCTTCCTCAGATTTGGAGACCAAAACTGTACGCAATACTCCAGGTGTGGTCTCACCAAGACCCTGTACAACTGCAGTAGAACCTCCCTGCTCCTATACTCAAATCCTCTTGCTATGAAGGCCAACATACCATTCGCTTTCTTCACTGCCTGCTGCACCTGCATGCCTACTTTCAATGACTGGTGTACCATGGCACCCAGGTCTCGCTGCATCTCCCCATTATTTCCTAATCGGCCACCATTTAGATAATAGTCTGCCTTCCCGTTTTTGCTACCAAAGTGGATAACCTCACATTTATCCACATTATACTGCATCTGCCAAACATTTGCCCACTCACCCAGCCTATCCAAGTCACCTTGCAGTCTCCTAGCATCCTCCTCACAGCTAACACTGCCCCCCAGCTTAGTGTCATCCGCAAACTTGGAGATGTTGCTTTCAATTCCCTCGTCCAGATCATTAATATAAATTGTAAATAGCTGGGGTCCCAGCACTGAGCCTTGCGGTACCCCACTAGTCACTGCCTGCCATTGTGAAAAGGACCCGTTTACTCCTACTCTTTGCTTCCTGTTTGCCAGCCAGTTCTCTATCCACATCAATACTGAACCCCCAATACCGTGTGATTTAAGTTTGTATCCTAATCCTAGACTATTCAATATAGTCTAGTACGGGACCGTTTTATATTTATTTTTTTATTTTTATTTATTAGAAGTAAGTACATTACATTTTGATGGTACCTTTTTACAGATTCCCAGAATTATTAAAACATTCTATGTACAACTTCCTTTTTTTTTTTTTAGAAAGAAATGAGAAAGAAAGAAGTAGTGAAGAGTAAAGAAAAGTCTAGTGAGTGTGAGATAAAGAAAATAAATAAGTAAGAAGTGAAGCAGAAAGGAGATTCTTCCTCGCCACAAGTCGATGCTTTTTTATGTTCTTAATCATTTTTCGCCCAAACCCAGAATTTTTTAATTTTACAATACTATTGCACCACATGAATCCACAAGGTCAATAAATGGAGACCAACCCGTTAAGAATTGGTCTTGTTCATCTATTAGGAGGAGTCTCATTTCTTCCAAGTGGGCAGTTTCCAAAATATTACCAATCGATATTTTGAGTGTTGGTATAGTAGCATTTTTCCAAAATTTAAGTATGAGTTTATTTGCTGTTATTAAACCATAATTAAAAAATGAAATTTTGGATATATTTAATTTGTTTCCGTCTCCTATTACTCCGAAGATAATCGTTTCCATATTAGGTTCCATTTTTATCTTAAATATACTAGTAAATATATCAAATATATCACACCAAAATCCATGAAGTTTTGTGCAAGAAACGAAAGAATGTGTGATATTGGCATTTTGAGAAAGACATTTATCACAGATGGGAGAAATATTTGGATAGAATTTATTCAACCTAACTTTTGAATAATATAATCTATGTAATATTTTAAATTGAATTAAATTATGTCTGGCGTTAATCGAACATTTATGTATATATATCAAATACCTCTCCCATGTTTCTTTAGAAATTGTTGTCATTAATTCTTTTTCCCAGTCTTCTCTAATTGCCTCTGTTGATGGCAATTCTCCATTAAGAATACTATTATATAAATATTATATTAATTTTTGTGAGTCCGCCTTAATATTCATTGCTTCTTCCAATGGGTCTATCATTATGCTCTGTAGTCTTGGTATATATTTTTTTATAAAGTCACATATCTGTAAATATTTAAAGTATTGGTTATTATTCAGATTACATTTTGATTTTAATTGTTGAAATGATAATACATTTCCCATTTCATACATGTCCCCCACCTTTTTAATTCCAACCTTTCCCATTGTCTATAAGTTTTATCCATAAAAGATGGTTTAAATACCGGGTTATTCACTTTTGGTGTTAATGATGAGAAGTTCATTAATTTTAAAGTTAATTTTATTTGTTTCCAAATTCGAATTATATTATGTATGATTGGATTCTTCTTATATAATGTATTATTCAATTTTATCGGAAGAAGAGGATCGCTCCTAAATCGTACGGAAAACAATCCTCTTTCTCCATTCTTATCCATTCCATCTGTTGAGAAGGGCAGTCCAACCAATAAATGATATTCTTAATATGCACTGCCCAATAATAATATAAAAAATGAGGCAGTGCAAGTACCCCTACATCTCTAGGTTTACACAGATGATTTATTTTAATTCTATGTGCTTTGTAGTCCCAAATAAAATTAGTAATATTAGAGTCTAGTTTTTTAAAGAAATATTTTGGTATATATATTAGTATGGATTGAAATAAATATATTATTTGTGGTAGAACTATCATTTTTATAGCATTTATTCTGCCAATTAATGATAGTGGGAGCGATTTCCAAAATTTAATCAGTGCATTCACTTTATTTAATAAAGGACTAAAATTAGCATTAAATAATGATTCATATCTTCTAGTAACTTGAATACCTAAATATTTAAATTTCTCCGTTGCAATTTTAAATGGAAATTTTAATAGATGATTCGCTTTCTGGGGTTGTAATGACATAATTTCACTTTCATTCCAATTTATTCTATATCCAGAAAAGGAGCCTAATTCCTCTATTACGTTTAATAAATTCGGGATACTCGTTTCTGAATTTCTAATATATAAAATATATCATCAGCATATAATGAAGTTTTATTATTAGAGTCCTTAATATTGTATCGCTGAATATTCGGATGTGTTCTTGTCCTTTCAGCCAAAGGCTCTATCATAAGGGCAAATAGCAGGGGTGATAAAACACATCCCTGCCTATTGCCTCGTGATAATTGGAATTTTGGCGACAACATATTATTAGTTAATATTCTTGCCATTGGTTTATCATATAATAATTTCACCCATCTAATAAAATGATCTCCCATATTGAATTTTTGGTGTACTAAGTATAAATACTGCCACTCTACCAGATCAAATGCTTTCTCTGCATCCAAAGATATAACTGATAAGTCGTCCTTTTCCACTTTATGTGAATACATTATATTAAAAAGACGTCTCAAATTATTAAATGATTGTCTTTTAGGTATAAACCCCGTTTGGTCCATGTTTATCAATTTATTAATATATTTACCCAATCTTCTTGCTAAAATCTTTGCTAAAATTATTTGATCTGTATTTAAAAGTGATATAGCTCTATACGACCCCGGATCTTCGAGATCTTTATATTTTTTTGGTATAAGCGTAATTGTAGATTCTGCTAAAGTTTCTGGTAATTTCTTTTCGGTAAAAGCATAAGTATATAATTTAAATAATCGTGGGACCATTAACTCCTGAAATTGTTTATAGAATTTATTATTAAAACCATCGGGCCCTGGTGTCTTCCCGTTTTTCAGTTCTTTTATTGTTTCTCTTACTTCTTCACTTGTGATCTGCGATCCTAATTCCTCTTGTTCTAAAATATCCAGTTTTCGCCAATGTCAATTATCTAAAAAATTTAAAATTTTATTGACTTCTATTTTAGTTTTAGATGTTTATAAATGTTGATAAAATTGAGTGAACCTTTTATTAATATCCTTAGGTATAGTTAATAGTTCCCCGTTCTCTGATTTGATTTTAATAATTGTTTTTTCCTTTTCTTGCTTCTTCAATTGTTGTGCGCGAAGTTTATGTGGTTTGTCCCCAAATTCAAACTGTACTTGTTTTGTGATCTGAAATAATCGTATTACTCTTGCCGATAATATTCGATTAAGATTAAATTTCAATAATGTAATTTTATTATGTTGATCTATAGTTGGGTCTTTAGCGTTACCTAATTCTAATAATTTAATTTCCTTTTCTAACGTCCATTGTTCTGTCCTGTTTTTTTTATTTAGAAAACGTTGATACGAAATTATAACTCCACGGATGAATGCCTTAAAATATTCCAATAATAGAGATGGTGAAATACCTGGTGTCTCGTTTGTCTAAAAAAAAATGTCATTTGCTGTTTTAAATACTCGTTACCTTGTGAGTCACTAGCTATTTGTGTGTTAAATCTCCAAAATAATTTTATACCTGGCATTCCCTCAAGTTTTAAAGTAAAAGTCAACGGGGAGTGATCGGAAATAATACTATTGTGGTATTTAGGATTAATCGTATATTGTATTAATTTTGTATCCACTAAGAAATAATCAATTCTTGAGTACGTTTTGTGTACTGATGAGTAAAACGAGTATTCCCTTCCAGTTGGATTAACTATTCTCCATACAACTGTTATATTAGTGTTTTTTTATATATGTGTTTAAGAATTCACTAGACTTGGATTTGACACTACCCTTCCTTAATTTTATTGATTTGTCTAAATATGAGTCTATAACACAGTTAAAGCCCCCCCCCCAGTATTACATTTTCAAAATTATACTCATCTATTATATCCATAATTTTCTTTAAAAATTGCTGGTTATCAAAATTTGGAGCATAAATATTTATCAGAGTCAGTGGTGTAGAATAAATTTCTCCCGCAACTATCGTGTACCTTCCTTCTTTATCAGAGATAGTGTTCTGTAATATAAATGGTATACCTTTCCGAATAATAATAGCCGTTCCTCTAGCTTTAGCATTAAATGACGAGTAATATATTTGGCCTATCCAGTTTGCCCTTAGTCTCATCTGTGTTTGTAGTTTCGTATGCGTTTCTTGCAGAAAAGCTATGTCCACATTTAAAGAATTTAACTGGGCTATAATCTTGCCTCTTTTAATTGGATCATTCGCACCCCTAATATTCCAACTACAAAATGTGAATCCTCCATTCTTTTTTTCCTTATTATCCTGCATTGTAAATAGGTTTTGGTAATTTTGCTTCATGTGGTGTAGTTAGGTACCTCAGGTTTTTGGGTATATGGGTATCATCCCATACTTCTGATGTCATTTTACCTCTCCTTCATATATTGAACCTCCATAAGAAAAAGAGAAAAGTGTGTTGAGAAATAGTGAGGAAAGAAAGAAAAGTTGTGAGATAAACTACATAAAAGTAAATACAAAAAAAAGTGAGTTTATGGTATCAAAAAGGTGATACCCTAAATACAAGAAGCCATCTATGATGGCCAAAAATTTATTGACCTCCGTAGATGGAATTATACATTGAGTTCAGCCCCCTAAATACACTGCCATTTATAACTATATGCCGTTTCATCTAAATATATCTTATTATATCTAAAAAAATTAAAATTAAAATAAAAATGTCCTTAACAAAAATTTATCTGGTCAGGCCGAATAAAACAGAAATAAAGAAAAAAAAATTCAACAATAGAAAGTTATCATCATCATCTTTACTATTTCAAATATTCTCTTATTTACCCCGATTTTAAACCTTCTATGTTACTTGCTCGGTATCACAGAGTTGTAAAATTGTAAAACATAAAAACACATGCACACATCCAAATCTATTCATCTGTTCCTTAATTACCAGCGTTTCAAGGGTTAAATTTCTTATCTTAAATACAACCGACTTCGAGCCCAGACCTCTCCAACTTTTCCAAATCATTAACGCCTCTTTCTTCACACAGATTTACAATGTTATAGTCTTCTTATACCCCTTTTCATTAATTATTGTGTGTTAGTGTACATCCTAAATTATATTTCATTTCTTTTCAGCCGTTAACATTATATATCTGTTAATAATAATCATCCCTATAGGCCCCTTATCCCCAAAATCCATTAGATTAATACATTAGTTAATCATATTAATATAATATTAATATAATGGCTTAACCATTAATTAGTAAAATTACATTTAAATAGTTAATTAATTCTTTACATTACATATATACTATATGACTTCCGGTGGGGCCATGTTGGACTAACAGACGTGCACCTAGCTCCTCTCCCGAAAAATTTCACGATTTATCTTGTAAAACGGGTCCTGAAATCGGGATTGTTTTTAAAAACCTCACCGGAGCTTCTGGTCGCCGCGCTGTTCACGTCATCATTAAGCGCGATGTTTTAAACGGTGGTTTAAAGCCCTTTAAATGAGTAAACTTCCTCCAGCTGTGAGCCCTCAGAGATCAGTGAAAAAGCTGCTGAGAGACCAGAAGAAGTCTGAAGCAGAAGTTAGCTCTGAAGTCTCTGAAGTCTCTGAAGTGGCTGCAGAAATGGATACAAGATCTAAGAAAGAGTTTGATGATTTGAAGAAATCAGTGAAAAATATGAAAGATGAGATTTTGGATGAAAATAATATTATGATGGAAAATATGAAGGAAAATATCAAGGGAAATATGGGAAATATGATGGAAGGAATGGAGAAGATCATGAAGGATTTAAATACTGGTAATCAGAAGGCTATGGATGCTAGCAATCAGAAGTTGATTGATTCACTGGACATTATGAATAAACGAATTGAGGATGTGAAAGATGGACTATCAGAGAGAATGGACAAGATGGATGAAACTACTACGGACAAGTTCACGGCTGTGCTTGAAACAGTAGCTGCAAGTATGCGCACAATTACGGAATTGGAGAAAAACACGGCTCGAGTGGTTGAAGACATGGCGAAAATGAGGCAAGAACATGAGCAAATGAGGCGAGAAAATGAACAAACTTCACTAGAGATGGTGACTCAACTTAGTAAAGTTTCAGAAAAATGCCTGTACCTGGAAGCTCGCTCTAGACGTCAGAATTTGAGAATTCTTGGAGTCTCAGAGGGAGCCGAGGGGGAGGATGTGCGTGAGTTTGCCATGGGCTTGCTTAAACAACTGCTGAATCTTTCCAAAGAACCGAAAATCGAAGTGGCTCATCGTGTCCCAAGATTTAAACAAAGATCTGGTGCGGGAAAAACTTATCCACGACATATTATTGTGAAATTTCGGGATATTTTAGAACTGGAAGATGTTATGAGCAAAATCAAACACGGTGTGCAACTGCGGCTGGACAATGACACTATTAAGATATTCACGGACTACCCGTATGAAATTGTGCAAAAAAGAAACAAATTCGAGAAGGTTAAGGATCTTTTAATAGGGAGAGAAGGCATCAGATATGGAATTTTTTTATCCTGCGAAAATGCGTATTTCATTCAAGGGATCTGAAAAGTCATTTGTTAAGCCTGAAGACGCCATTTAAATATGCCCAAACTATCGTTGAAAAATAGAAATCAAAGGGGGGTTTGGCAGATCTGAACCATGCTAAGCAATGCTTTGTCTGGGGATAGTTAGACTGTTATCTTTGGAATGTTGAATCAAGGACACTTTCTGTTCAAAACGAGTAAACAGCTGAACAGACGGGAATGGTACATACCAGAAGCATTTACTTGTTTATTAGATTATAATATTAAAACCAATTGTAAGAACTTATCCTATTAACAACTTAATAAGTTATGCATGTTAGATTAGAATACTAACAAAAACAAAAATAAAAAATAACGAACTAACATACTAATATGATTTTTTAATAAATTGAAACCTTATCTATAAGTGGGATGAGGGGATGAGAAACGAGCACCTGGCTTAGGCCCAGGGGCACGTCTCGTTAACCCCTTCAACCAACAGTTGATTCTTATTGAAGTCAAAAGTATCGGTTTAATAATTAGTAGTTAAAATTGCGATATATATATATGTTATAATGAAATATATAGGGTAAAATTGTATTATATATCTGAATGTGAGGCCCCGTTTTAATATTTTAATATGTTATGATTAACCAAGAGAGCGGCGCTATTTGTTTAACAACACAATGGAAGTCAAAACAAGGTTTTTTCCAACCTACAGGTGGGACACTCGCTACAGTGCCGACTATATCAGACACTGTATTTTCACTTTTTTAGTTTTTTTTAAATTATCACATAAAATCACATTTGATGGTTTGTGTTTAGTGATAAGCGTAAAATGGATATACCAACAAAACTTAAAAACTCAAAAGTTCCCCCAATCCCCAAAGACCTGCGATATGGATGCACCACAAGATTTAAAGGTACTATAATTATTCAAAATGCATGACACCAAACAAAAGAACCTAGGAGGAATCTCATTTTGTAGTTGGAATATAAGAGGTATTAACGAACATATTAAAAGGGGTAAGATACTAGCTCAGCTGAAACTGTACAACTCTGACATTATCTTCTTACAAGAAACACACTTAAAATCTCAGGATCAAGTTAGGTTGAGGGCGAAATGGATAGGTCAAACATACCATTCTTCATTCACTTCGAAATCTAGAGGCACGTCAATCATTATAAGAAAATGTATACCATTTAAAGCAAAGAATATCATAACAGATATAGAAGGGAGATACTTAATAGTTAATGGTGAAATCCATGATACTCCACTTACCTTGGTAAATATATATGCCCCTAACTTTGACAACCCCCACTTTTTCAATAAAATTTTCAACATAATTGCAGAGTTTAACTATCAAAATGTTATAATAGGAGACTTTAACTGTGTTTTAGATCCGTACTTAGATAAATCAAGCCAAAAACAGAGAGGGAATATGAAATCGAAAACCGGGGAACTTCTCAATACTTATATAAACAATACTAATATAGCAGATGTTTGGAGAATTGTTATTCCAACTGGCAGGGAATACTCGTTTTATTGAATGGTACATAAGACATTTTTTTTTTTTTTTTTAATTTTTTAATTTTTATTTATTAGAAGTACATTACATTACAACCACATACATTAATACTCGTCATTTATATCTTCTTACAATTAATGTACTCCCTTTATTTATTTTTTTACACTAGAAAAGGAAAAGATTGAAAGAAAGAAGAAAGCGAAGGAAAAAGTGAAAGTGTAGAAAAGTGTAGAAAATGTAACAACGAAAAAGGACGAAGACCCTATAAGAGCGAAATTAAAAACCAAAGAAAAAGAGTTAAGAAATAGGCCCTAGGAAAAAAAAGAGAAAGAGAGAGAGGAAAAAAAAAAGAAAAACATATATTTTTTTGAGCATTACGTAAATAGGACATACCAACTCTTCAACTATCATCCCCCCTTACCTGACCTCAATTTTTTTTGTTTTTTAAGTACTTTTGCACCCTATGTTTGTAATAATTCTATAAATGCAGACCACGTCAGGTGGAAGTGATCTGGTTTACCTGCTAGGAGGAGTCTTATCTCTTCTAGGTGTAATGTTTCAAACATATTTGAAATCCACATATTTATAGTTGGTATTGGAAACTTCTTCCAAAACTAAATGTGTTTCAAAAGAAATTAATGGACTATGGGTTAATAACTGGAAAAAAGCTAATGCTGGATACAAAATTAATCCCTCAAACATCTAACCCAATATACCACACAAATTCGATTTCAGACCATTCTCCACTAACTTTCTTTTTAAAACTGGAAGGAATGTTTAAGAATAAATCGTTTTGGAGATTTAATTCTCAAATTCTAAAAGATCCACAAGCGAGTATATATTTAAAAGAACAAATGGAGGCCTTTTTTCAAATAAATGATACTCCAGATATATCGTCTACTGTATTATGGGAATCTTTTAAAGCATACATTAGGGGTATTATAATTTCATATCAAGCTTTTCAAAATAAAAAGAATAAGAATGAACAAAGACAGTTAGAAGAACTTATTAGACAAATGGATATAGATAATGCTAAAGATCCCTCAATAGATAAACATAATAAAATAATAATTTTGAAATTTAAATTAAATAAATTATTATCTGCCAAACTTATAAGACTTTTTCAAATTACAAAACAAGAGCACTTTGTATTTGGGGATAAACCGCATAAACTTTTGGCTCGCCAGCTGAAAAAACGGGAAAAGGAACATACTATACCAAAGATTAAATCAGATAAAGGGGAATTATTAACAACACCGAAGGATATTAACAAAAGATTTGCGCAATTTTATGAGAATTTGTATACATCTAAAACGACAATTGATTCCAATAATATCACAAAGTTTTTGGATAATTGTAATCTTCCAAAGTTAGAGCTGAAGGAACAAGAGGAATTGGGTGCACAAATCTCAATTAAGGAATTAGAAGATACAATAAACTCACTAAAGAATGGAAAAACACCAGGCCCTGATGGATTTACTAATGAATTTTATAAAAGCTTTTATGATAAAATAATACCAAGATTACAAAAAATGTACCAATATGCTTTTAAAAAACGAATACTACCTGATACATTAGCGGAATCAACGATTACACTAATACCTAAGAAAAACAAAGATTTAGAAGAACCGGGTTCATATAGAGCTATAGCATTGTTAAACACAGATCAAAAAATATTAGCGAAAACATTAGCTAGAAGATTAAGTAAATACATTAGTAAATTAATAAACCCAGATCAGACGGGGTTTATCCCTAAGAGATACTCATCTAACAATATGAGACGTCTACTCAACATAATGCACTCACACAAATCTGAAGATCAAGAATTATCAATTATTTCGCTGGATGCTGAAAAAGCATTTGATCAAGTAGAATGGAATTATATGGATAAAGTATTACAAAAGTTCCAACTGGGAGAGAATTTTATTCTATGCATCAAGTTACTATATAATAAACCTACAGCTAGAATACTAACTAATAACATATTATCCTCGAAATTCCAACAATCAAGGGGAAATAGACAAGGATGCTCATTATCACCACAGCTGTTTGCTCTCATTATTGAACCGCTAGCAGAAAAAATTAGAATACACGCTGATATCCATGGATATAATACTAAAGACTCATATAATAAAATATCTTTATACACGGATGATATATTAATGTACATTACAAAACCTCAAATCACTATACCAAATATATTAAATTTAATTGAAGACTTTGGATCTTTTTCTGGATATAGAATAAATTGGAATAAAAGTGAAATTATGTCAATAAAACCGAAAGATTCAACACATCTTTTAAAATTCCCTTTTAAAATAGCTACAGAAAAATTTAAATACATGGGAATCGAAATTACCAGAACATATCAAGGTATGTTTAAGGCAAATTTTGATCCCCTACTTAATAAATTAAACACACTAATTAAATTCTGGAAAACGCTCCCGATGTCTTTAATAGGCCGAATAAATGCAATAAAAATGATCTTTCTACTACAAATTTTATACCTATTTCAATCAATTCCTATATACTTACCAAAGAAGTTTTTTAAAAAAGTCGACTCAGATATCACTAATTTTATATGGGACTATAAATCACATAGAATACAAAAAACTCATCTGAATAAACCTAAAGTATTAGTGGGTTTAGCACTACCTAATTTTATGTATTATTATTGGTCAGTAAATATTAAAAATATGATTCAACTGATGGATAACTCCGCCCAGCAAGTGGACTGGATTGTAATGAAGAAAGAGGATTGCTCCTCTGGAAACATTGGAGCGACCCTCCTCTCTCCAATGAAATTGAATAATATAAATTATAATAAGAACCCAATTATTCATAGTACAATCCGAATTTGGAAACAAATAAAACAAAATTTAAAATTAAGAAATGTATCACTTTTATTACCTATAGTTAATAACCCTTCGTTTAATCCCTCTATTATAGATAAAGCTTTTACACATTGGGATAGACTAGGAATTAAAACGCTCGGTGACTTGTATGAAACTGGAAAATTACTTTAATTTCAACAATTACAAATAAAATATTAACTCGGAAATAATCAATATTTTATATATTTTCAAATATGCGACTATTTGAAAAAATATACAAAAGATCATTATAATAACCCAGTAGATGTATTGGATGAGGCAATGCAGATAAAAGCTGAATCAGCAAACTTAATATCATATTTGTATAATATTATCTTAAATGTACAAATACCATCAGTATCAGAAGAGACTGGGAACAAGAGTTAGCTATTAAAATTTCAGAGGAAAGTTGGAATGAACACTTATTAAACGTGCATAAATGTTCGATTAATGTAAGACACACTTTAATACAATTTAAAATTTTACATCGATTATATTATTCGAAAACTAAAATTCATAAAATGTTCCCAAATGTATCATCTATTTGTTATAAATGTCAATCCCAAGAAGCTACTATAGCGCACTCATTCGTTTTCTGTACAAAAATTCAAAAATTTTGGAATGAAATTTTTGAAATCTTTACAAAGTTATTTAAAATAAGACTGATACCCAAAGCAGAATGGATTATCTTCGGAATAACGGAAGATGGTCCAGAACCAAATGTGTTTCAAAAGAAACTAATAGACTATGGGTTAATAACTGGGAAATAGCTAATTCTAAAATTTTGGAAGAAGGCTCCAATACTAACTATAAACATGTGGATTTCAAATATGTTCGAAACATTACACCTAGAAGAGATAAGACTCCTCCTAGCAGGTAAACCAGATCACTTCCACCTGACGTGGTCTGCATTTATAGAATTATTACAAATATAGGGTGCAAAGGTACCTTTAAAAAAAATTGAGGTCAGGTAAGGGGGGATGATAGTTGAAGAGTTGGTATGTCCCATTTGCGTAATGCTCATAAAAATATTTGTTTCTCTCTTTTTCCTCTTTCTCTTTCTCTTTCTTTTCTAGGGTCTATTTCTTAACTCTTTTTCTTTTGTTTTTAATTTTGTTCTTATAGGGTCTTCGTCCTTTTTTGTTGTCACATTTTCTACACTCTCACTTTCTCCTTCACTTTCTTCTTTCTTTCAATCTTTTCCTTTTTTAGTGTAAAAAATAAATGGAGTACATTAATTGTAAGAAGACATAAGTGACGAGTACTAATGTATGTGGTTGTAATGTAATGTACTTCTAATAAATAAAAAAAATACAAAAAATACAAAAAACATATATTCTATATTAATTAAAACATTTCGCAAGTCCATAATGTCCTTTAAAATGTCCTCCTTTCAATTAATTATCTTATCCGTTCAAGGTTGAAACCATGGCTTGAACATTGAATACACATTCGAGACAGATAAGCCTGTCTGGTTAATGTCTAGAGCAGTTCCACCATCTTAATTACAGCACAGTTTTCCATTAACAAACTTAATCATCAACTTTGACTTCTATTTTCTTTACAATTTATTGTGCGTAATTAAATGCCGAATCCGAATCCGTGAAAGCACGTTGAATAGAGTTGTAAGTAATCTTCATTTTCGCCGGGTACACAACACCGTATTTCACACCTGGTTTCCCTTGCAGAATGTTGCTAACTCTTTTAAACTGATTCCGTTTCTCCAGTATTTCGCGTGGTTAGTCCCTGTAGAATCTGACCGTCTCTCCATCAAATGTAAGCCTCTCCCCATGTGGTATCATCTTCATAAGTTTTTCCAGGGTTGAAATGTCCAAAAATTTCACAATGATCTGTCTTGGGGGAGCATTTATTTCTCTTCTGAAGCGACCTACCCGATGTGCCACATCAATCCTCGGGTTTTCCTTCAACTTAAAGACATCTTTGAGTATTTTAGTGATAGTTCGATCATTAGAATTCCAGGCTCTTGTCCCTCCTTTACTCCTGCAATCCTCAAGTTCTGTCTCCTTGATCTAGCTTCCAAACCTTGACATTTATCAGTCAGTTTATTCAATTGCTCTCGATTAGACCCCTGTTCTTCTTTCAGGGTTGATATTTCTTGAGACATCTCACGCATTTCTACCTTCATATCTTCTATCGACTTATCGACTCCTTCAGTCAGTTCACCAATTTTCTTATTATAATCATATTCCATTCTCGCAAATTCCTGATTTGTCTTCTGATCCAAATCCATAAGCCGCTGCTTCAAAGAGTCAAACTGTTCATTTGATTCATCTCATGCAGAATCTATTTTCTTAGACAAATTAACCTCCATTTTAGAGAGTTTATTCTCCAGTTTATTATTCATGCTAGTAAGCATTTTGGGGAATTCCTTAGTGAGATCTGTGGTAAGATCTTTAGTAAGATTAGCTCTTACCGTTTGTTCCCACTGCTTCATCTCTTTGTCCTTTTCTATCCCTTTTGTATCTCCTTTTGTAGCCATTTCAGATACTGCCAGTTGAGGATCACCTTCTTCGTCTGAGCTTTCAGTTGTTGTTTGGAGGGCTGCCAAGTCTTCCTCCCGCAATATTCTGATAGTCGATTTCTTGGGTCCCCGTTGATGTTTTCCTTTACTCATCTGAAGGTCCCGTCACTCCTACGACATCAAGCAGCTCCGGTGGGTGTTTTTAAATCGGTCCCGACTTTAAAAACGGCTTTTTACACGATTTTAGCAGGAGCTGAGTTCAATGCTGCACCTTCACCACTTCATGATGCAAATGGAAGTGGTACGGGACCGCTTAATCCATGGAATATTGAATGATGAATTACGCGATGAATTACTGCAGGAAGTTGACCTGACTTTAGCGGCTGTTGAAAACCGCTGTCGCATAGCTGAACTGACTGATGCTCACATTCAATCTCTTGGACACTGCTGCTCGATAAGTTAATGTGGCCAGCTTGTCTTATCAAACTCCTGCTCGCTCATCACAGGGGCCAGCTAATAACCTAAGATTGATCGCTAATTCTTTTAACTGTGGGGGTTCACAAATTGCAGTTCGCGACCGGTGCCCTGCGTATGGAAAACTGTCGATTCTGCAATAAAAGAAACCATTTCGTCAAATGCTGTCGTTCACGCAGTAACAGATTTCAAATGAGACAGTCTTTCAACTCGCGAAACCATAATGAATATTCAAGCTCCCAGTTCGCACACCTAGTTCCCATGGATGAACAAACAGATGGCGATAGTGCAGAGATTGATATAAATGCTTTGTCTAATTCAGTGCCCAACCGGCTAGATCCCAAGGTTGCATTGCTTACTAATGGCAGAACCCTTTATCTCAAGGTCGATGGGGGCGCGCTGCAATGTAATCTATTTGGCTGTCTTCCAGATGCTGAAAAACACAGAAACTTTAACTCATACAACTACATCACTTCTCTCATTTCATGGTTCTCGACTACACCCTATCGGCCAAGTAGAGTTACGTTGCTGTCCCAACTCAAGTGACCACATCCTGGATTTCTACGTGGTACGCGAGAAGGTACCATCCATACTGGGTGCCGATGTATGCCTAGACATGGGTTTAGTTTCTTTCGGCCCTTCTGTCTGTCCACTGTCTACAGACTATGATTTTACACATCAAATTCTAACACAATACAAGGATGTGTTTAATGATAAGCTGGGCAAGTTGACTGTTAGATCCATGATTACTATTGACACTGAGGCAATCCCAGTTGTTCGTCCGGCTCTCAAGATTCCCCACGCTATGCGGGATCGCGTTCAAAGTGAACTTAACAGAATGGTGACTGGGTGTGATTACTCCCGTAAGTGACCCCTCGGACTGGGTCTCCATAATGGTTGTCTCTTCTAAGAATAACAGATGAGATACGGATTTGTATCCACCCCAGCTCTGTGGACAAGATTGCGGCGCAGATGGCTGAAGCAACTATATTCACAGTGCGAGATGCCAAGAGCTCATTCTGGCAGATTCCACTGGAACATAACTCCTCCAAGTTGACAACTTTCAGTACTCCGTTCGGACGTCATAAATTTCTGAGGATGCCTTTTGGTATAAGTTCTGCCAGTGAAGTATTTCAACAATCCATGGAACAATTGTTTGCAGGATACCCATGTCCATCGTAGTGGACGATATCCTCATTGCTGGGAAAACGGTCAAGGAGCACGATGCCAATCTGACAAAAGTATTGAGGCGTGCAGAGGCCATCCATCTCAAGCTAAATCCTAAAAAAATGCAAATTCAGAGTGAATGAGGTAAAATACTTAGGCCATATATTTACCAAAAACGGCCTAAAAACGGATCCAGCGAAAACCAGTGCAATTAATGAGCTTCCAGCACCCACAGATGTGCTCAGTTTACAGAGGTCCCTTGGCATGGCTAACTATTTGAGAAGATTCATTCCAGATTTCAGCGAAATATCAACCCCATTGTGCCATCTTACACACAACGAATCTGCTTATGACCTGGCATGAGCAATAACAGACAGCATTTGACATTCTTAAACGGCAGATGTCTGCCTCCCCTACTCTAGCGTACCTTGATCCTAGACTGCCTATTACTGCCATGTGCCATGTGCTGCCTCACAACATGGGCTACGCGCTGCATGCCTTCAGAATGATGGCCATGGCAATAAACCAGTCGCCTATGCCTCGCGAACCATGTCTGACACAGAACAACGATTCGCCCAAATCGGAGAAGAGCTGTTTGCGGTTGTGTTCGCCTGCAAAAAGTTCAACGATTTCATCTTTGGTCGCACTATTACAATTTAAACCGACCACCAACCTCTTATCAGCATTTTCAATAAATCTATTCATAACCCTCCAGCGCGCCCACAACAGATGTTATTACAACTTCACAAATATGACATCGTCCTGACCTGCAAACGTGAAATGGATATGCACCTGGCGGAAACTCTTTCACATGCATCTCGGACGACGTGCGAGGATCTGCCCTCGCAGGATGATGACTTTATCGTGATGAGTGTATCCTTCATCCCTTCATCTTGGATGGAGGACCTGGTTGCCCAGACTGCCAGCGACAAGACCCTACGGTCCCTAACTTCTGTCATTAAGCACGGCCGGCCAGATGATACCCAGTCGTGGCGCCGACAGACAAGACCCTACGGTCGCTAACTTCTGTCATTAAGCACGGCTGGCCAGATGATACCCAGACGTGGCGCCGACAGACAAGACCCTACGGTCGATAACTTCTGTCATTAAGCACGGCTGGCCAGATGATACCCAGACGTGGCGCCGACAGACAAGAAGCCGAAGCAAAGAAGTCGAAGCCAAAGAACCGAATGGAAACGAGGACGAAACGCCAATAAAGCGAAAGAGTCAGAAGACGAAAGGCCTACTAACCGAAAGGACGGGATGACTAAGTGCAAACTAACCGAAAGGGCGGGACGCCTAAAAGCCAAAGAACCGAAAAGCTGCGTCGCCTAAAAGCAAACTTACCGAATGGCCGCTCTGACAAAACGCCACCTACCCGAAAGGCGGCGTCGCCAACAAGCCTAAGGACCGACTGCCGCTCAACAGAAAATCCAATAACGGACATGACGTTGCCGGGGGCGGGACTTGTCAGCGATTTGTCCAGACCCCCGCGTCAATCACATCACTGTGAAGGCATGAACATTGCCCCAAACCTCCGCTCCACCCGACCCGCAGCCCACGGAGGGTGGCCGTGGGAGAGTGGCGGCTGTTCCGAGGAATGCACACATTCGGCCGCTTTCAACGGTGCTTGGGTTCAGGTTGCCCAGTCACCTATGGCTTGTGTGGGAAAATGAACCCCACGCTCCCGTCTCCCCCTTCTCTCTCCCCTCTTCCCTCTCTCTCTTCTCTCTCTCCCTTCTCTCTCTCCCTTCTCTATCCTCCTCTCTCTCCCCTCTTCTCTCTCCTCCTCCACGCTGCCCGTAGCGGGGCAAACATTAACCACACATGTGTTTGCGCCAAAGGAGGTTCAATCCGGGTTGCAACAAAAGCGTGACGTTCAAAAGATATGGTTCGACAAGACGAGTAATCCACTGCCACCATTGACCAAAGGACAGATGGTCCTTTTACAGACTGACAAAGGTCATGATCGTATTGGGGTGGTGTCTGATCCCGCTTCGGAGCCACGCTGGTACATTGTTAGAGCCGATGGCGGCACCTACTGACGCAACATCTTCTGCCTCTGAACGAGTCAAACCCTCCTTCTTATTATCCGCATCGTATAAGTTCATTTCAAACTGCATCTAGTGACCCTCGCATGCTCTTGCCAGCACAACAATCCATGCCTGCGACAGTTCCTCTGTCTATTCCATCTTCGCCTGCGCCACATTCTGCTGCTTCGACTCCAGGGACGTTTGTCCACTCCCCCAGGGCGGTGACATCGCCTGCTCTTTCCCCAGAGAAAAATAATGGAGATGGCCTCTATCGTACACGTCCCGATCGTGTTTGCAGGCCGGTCGTGATGTATCCGGACTATGTTTCACTTTCCACCAGTCTGTCATCGGTTGTGATATTTGCTTTGCTTAGTTATGGATATACATCGTTATTGATTCTTTAAGAGGGGGGTGTAGATTAATGGCGCATGCTATGTCTTGCATTTGTAGTTACGCCCACTAGCTTGTTAGCGTCGCGGTCTGCTGCATTCCGTTAGTCTTAAATTGAACTTCCAAGTGAGAAGTTGTAGTGCTCTCTCTCTCTGCTTGTATGTGAATACTTGACCATTTCATTCATTTATTCATTCATTCAACTCGAGCTCGAACTCGAATTCGATCTCGAACTCGAACTCGATCTCGAACTTTATATCGAACTCTCTGTCGAACACGAACTCTATTTCGAACTCTAGTTGGAGTTCGATTTGCTGGCGGTGCACCAAGGTAAATTCCTTGTATGTGAATACTTGGCCCATAAATTTATTCATTCATTCATTCAACTCGAACTCGAGCTCGAACTCGAACTTGAACTCGAACTCGAATTCGAATTTGAACTCTAACAGTCTCTCTCTCTCTCTCTCTCGAACTCGATCTCGAAGTCGAAATATATCTCGAGCTCGAACTCTATCTCGAACTATCTCGAACTCCAACTCCAATTCGAACTGGTCGTGTTCTGAAAAACCTGTGCGGACCAACTGGCTTGACATTTTACGGATATTTTCAACTTCGCACTTCTGAGGTCCGAGGTTCCCACCTGCTTCAAAAGGGCATCAATTATACCGGTGCCCAAGGTGAGTAAGTGACGTGCTTCAATGACTATCGACCTGTGGCACTAACGACTGTGGTGATGAAGTGCTTTGAGAGGTGGATCATGGCGCAAATCAACTCCTACCTCGAGAAAAATCTGGACCCACTGCAGTTCGATTACCGCCACAACAGATCAACGGTGGATGCGATCTCGCTGGCCCTCCACTCCGCTCTGGACCACTTGGACAACACAAACATATGTCAGGCTGTTATTCATTGATCACAGCTCGGCATTTAATTCAATCATCCCCTCCAAGCTGGTTATCAAACTCTCAGAATTGGGTCTCTGCGCATCCCTCTGCAATTGGATCCTCGACTTCCTCATTCACAGACCACAGTCTGTTCGTATTGGTGAAAATGTGCCAGACTGGATAACAATCAGCACGGGAGCACCTCAAGGCTGCGTGCTCAGCCCCCTGCTGTACTCGCTCTATACTCATGACAGCGTAGCCGGTCATAGTGCGAACTCCATCATCAAGTTCGCTGACGACACCACTGTTGTGGGACGTATCACTGGTGGGGATGAGTCAGAGTGTAGACGAGAGATCGAGCGACTATCCATTTGGTGCCAGCACAATAACTTGGCCCTCAACACCAGCAAAACCAAGCAACTGATTGTGGACTTTGGAAGGAGTAGGATGGGGACCCACAGTCCCGTTTATATCAACGGCTCGATGGTAGAAAGGGTCAAGAGCTTCTAATTCCTGGGCGTGCACATCTCTGAAGATCTTTCCTGGTCCGAGAACAGTGATGCAATTATTAAGAAAGCACATCAGCGCCTCTGCTTCCTGAGAAGATTGCGGAGAGCCGGTTTGTCAAGGAGGGCGCTCTCGAACAGGTGCACAGTAGAGAGCATGCTGACCGGTTGCATCGTGGATTGGTTCGGCAACTTGAGCGCCTTGGAGAGGAAAAGACTTCAACAAGTAGGAAACACTGCCCAGTCCATCATCGGCTCTGTCTTCTCTTCCATCGAGGGGATCTATCGCAGTCGCTGCCTCAAAAAGGCTGGCAATATCATCAAGGAACCACACCATCCTGGCCACACACTCATCTCCCTGCTACCTTCAGGTAGAAGGTACAGGAGCCTGAAGTCTGCAATGACCAGGTTCAGGAATAGCTACTTCCCCACAGCCATCACGCTTTTAAACTTGGCTCGGACAAAACTATGAACATTAATAGTCCATTATCTGTTATTTGCTCTTTATCAGTGTATTTATTCATGTGTGTATTTACGTAGATAATGGTATATGGACACACTGATCTGTTTTGTAATCAATGCCTACTTTGTTCTGTTGTGCTGAAGCAAAGCAATAATTTCATTGTCTTATCAGGGACACATGACAATAAACTCTCTTGATTCTTGTTTCTTGAACTCGAACTTGAACTCGAACTCTAACTCGAACGTGAACTCGTACTCTATCTCGAACTCGAACTCTATCTCGAACTCGAGTTTGAGTTCGACTTGCGGGCCGAGCACCAAGGCAACTTCACTGTATGTGAGTACTAGGCCAATAAACGTGTTAATTCATTCATTCATCCATTCAATTCTAACTCGAGCTCGAACTGGAGAAAAACTGTTCATGGAAAAACAGGGTGGGTATAATTTGAGAGGGGAAACTAATTTAAAAAAACTCAATGTCAGAACAACTCTTAAAAGTATGTGCATATCAATATGTGGGGTGAATTTGTGGAATGGTCTGGAACAGGAGATACAAATTAGCGCAAACATAATTCAGTTAAAAAGATGTACAAACACACTTTTTAATAAGGATATTGGGATGAGGATAGTTAATTGTGAGTGGGGTATTTGTTATACTGATTGTATCGGGAAGGGTGATTATAGGGTGATGGGTTGTATATATGACTAAGGGATACTGTATAGTTTATGAGGGTTATGGGTTGTATATATGACTAAGGGATACTGTATAATATATGAGGGTTTTTTCTTTTCTTTTTACTTTTTTTCTCTCTTTTTTTGTATGGCTTTGTAAATATTTGATTATTGTATAAATGTAAATAATTTGGTGTACATATAGCTGCTGGTGTACACATGGTGTACGTATAGCTGCTAAATGTGTATAAGATAATTATAAGCAGTTGAATAAGGGGGTGGGAATTAAGAAGCTCTGGCTTCTTCCTGCTCCTTTTCGGACACATACGATTTCATTTATTTATAGATATTGTTTATGACACTTTATAAATATTCTTTTTTTTTGTATGCCGTTTCACACTTGCTTTTTATTCTTTTATTCTGTTCGAAATATATAATTAAATAAAACTAAAATAAAATAAACTCGAACTCGAACTCGAACTCGAACTCGAACTCGAACTCGAACTCGAACGAACTGTATCTCGAACTCGAACTCTCTCCTGAACTTTCTCTCGAACTCGCACTCTAACTTGAACTCGAATTCGAACTCGAACTCGACCTCGAATACGATCTCGAACTCTATCTAGAACTCGAGTTGGAGTTCGACTTGCTCGCGGACCACCAAGGCAAATTCCTTGTATGTGAATACTTGGCCAAAAAATTTATTCATTCATTCATTCATTCATTCTTTCATTCATCATTCATTCATTCATTCATTCATTCATTCATTCATTCATTCATTCATTCATTCATTCATTCATTCATTCTTTCTTTCATTCATTCATTCATTCATTCATTCATTCTTTCATTCATTCATTCATTCATTCATTCATTCATTCATTCATTCATTCTTTCATTCATTCTTTCATTCATTCATTCATTCATTCATTTATTCATTCATTCATTCCTTCATTCTTGAACTAGAACTCGAACTCTCTCGAACTCGAATTCTAACTCTAACTGTGTCTCGAACTCTACCTCGAACTCTCCCTCTCGAACTAGAACTCGATCTCGAACTCGATCTCGAATTCGTCCTCGAACTCGGTCGAACTATATCTCGAACTCGAACTCTATCGAACTCCAACTCCAATTCCAACTCGAACTTGGACTCGAACTATATCTTGAACTCGAACTCTATCTCGAAATCGAACTCGTACTCGAACTCCAACTCGAACTCGAACTCGATCTCGAACTCTTATCTCGAGCTCGAACTCTATCTCGACTCGAACTATCTCGAACTCGAACACTATCTCGAACTCCATCTCCAATTCCATCTCGAACTTGAACTCGAACTATCTCGAACACTTTCAGGAACTCTATCTCGACCTCGAACACTATCTCGAACTCTACCTCGCTCGAACTATATGTCGAAATCACTCCCCAACTCGAACTCCAACTATCTCGAACCTCGAATTCGAATTCGAACTCGATGAACTAACTCGAAATTGAATTCGAATCGAACTCGAATTCGAACTCTAACTCTTTCTCGAACGAATTCGAACGAACTCTATCTCGAACTCGAACTATACTCTAACTCGAACTCGAACTCTATCTCGAACTCGAACTCTCTCTCGAACTCGAACTCGAACTCGAACTCGGAACTCTCTCGAACGAACTCCAACTCCAACTCGAAATTGAACTCGAACTCTTTCACGAACTCTATCTCGCACTGGAATTCGAACTCGAATTCGAACTCGAACTATCTCGAACTCGAACTCGAATTCGAAATTCGAACTCGCACTCTATCTCGAAATCGAACTATATCGAAATGGAACTCTTATCTCGAACTCGACTATCACGAACTCTCAATCGAACGCGAACTTGATCTCGAACTCGAACTGGAATTCGAACTCGAATTCGAACTCTAGCTCTATCTCTATCTCTAACTCTAACTCGAACTCGAACTATATCTCGAACTCGAACTCTCCCTTGATTCTTGATTTCTTGAACTGATAACTCGAACTCGTACTCTATCTCGAACTCAAACTATCTCGAACTCGAGTTTGAGTTCGACTTGCTTGCGGACCTCCAAGGCAAATCCCTTGTATGTGAATACTTGGCCAATAAATTAATTCATTCATTCATTCATTCATTCATTCATTCATTCATTCAACCATTTATTCATTCATTCATTCATTCATTCGATCATTCATTCAACTCGAATTAACTCGAACTCGAATTAGAACTCGAACTGTATCGCGAACTACAACTCTATCTCGACATCGACCTCAATCTCGAACTCGAACTCGAATACGAACGAACTCTATCTCGAACTCGAACTCGATCTAGAACTCGATCTCGAACTATATATCGATCTCTCTGTCGAACACAAACTCTATCTCGAACACCACCTCGACCTCGAACTCTATTTAAAACTCGAGTTGGAGTTCCACTTGCGGGCGGAGCACCAAGGCAAATTCCTTGTATGTGAAGACGGCCAATAAATTCATTCATTCATTCATTCGTTCATTCATTCATTCATTCATTCATTCATTCATTCATTCAACTCGAACTCGAGCTCGAACTTGAACAAAACTCGAACTCTATCTGGAAGTCGAATTCGAACTAACTGTATCTCTCTCTCTCTATCTCTCTCTCTCTCTCTCTCGATCTCGAACACGATATCGAACTCGTACTCGAACTCGAAGTCGAACAAAATCTCCGACTCAACTTTCACTCCCTCCCCTCCCCTCCAACCCCCCCCCCCTCTCTCTCTCTCTCTCTCTCTCTCTCTCTCTCTCTCTCTCACTTTTTCCCTCCCCGTCTCTCTCACCCCCTCCCGCCTGTCTCTCCCTCTCCTCGTCACTCACTCTCGCTCTGCTTCTCGGCGTTTGTCGCAGCAGGAAGGAGGGAGTGTCTACAGAAAAAGTCAGAGAGAGAAAGTGACGGGGCGAGAGAGAGAGGGTACAGGGAGGGAGGTACAGAGAGGAGAGAGATAGAAGGTTTCTAGAGATGGAGACGGAGGGAGGGATGGAGACGGAGATAGAGAGGTGCCAAAGATGGAGACGGAGGGAATGAGAGACGGCAGAGTGAGAGGGGGAAGTAGAGAGAGACGGGGAGATAGTTGACTGGAGAGAGAGAGAGAGAGACGGGGAGGGGGAAGGGGAGCAGGGGAGAATCATGGGGAGATCGAGAGAGTGACGGAGGGAGAGAGGGTTGTGGAAGTAATACAACGGAAACACGCTCTTCGGTCCCGTCTCTCTCCCGCGTCTCCGTCACTCTCTCTTTCCCCTCCCCGTCTCTTTCTCTCTCTGGTCCCCTACCCGTCGCATCTCTCTCTCTTTCCCTCCCCGTCCTCTCTCCTCCCCGTATCTCTCTCTCTCTCCTCTCCGCCACTCTACATCTCTCTCTCTCCCACCCCTCCCCATCTCTCTCCTCCCTATCTCACACTCGCTCCCTCCCCATCTCTCTCTCTGTTTCGCTCCCCGTCGCTCTCCCACCGTCCTTGCCCTCTCTTTCTCCTCCCCGTCTCTATCTCTCTCCCTCCCCTCTCCATCTCTCGCCTCCCCGACACTCTCTTACTTTTCCTCTCTCTCTCACCCTCCCCGTCTCTCTCTTTCCTTCCCTCACCATCTATCTCTCTCTCCCTGTCTCTCTCTCTCCCCGTCTCTCTCTCCCTTCCCGTCTCTCTCCCTCCCCTCCCCATCTCTCTCCCTCTCCCTCTCCATCACTCTCTTTCTCGTGTGTCCCCTCTCTCCTCTCCTCTCTGTCTCTCCCTCTCCTCTCCCCTTCTCATCTCTTTCGCTCCCTCCTCTCCCCTCCCATCTCTCTCTCTCTCTCTTTTCCCTCCCCGTCTCTCCCTCACTCCCCGTCTGTCTCTCCCTCTCCTCGTCACTCACCCTCGCTCTGCGTCTCGGCGTTTGTCGCAGCAGGAAGTGGGAGTGTCTGACAGAAAAAGTCAGAGAGAGAGTGACGGGAGAAAGTGAGAGAGAGAGAAGGGTCTAGAGATGGAGACGGAAGGGATGGGGAGCCGGGAGAGAGAGCCAGGTTATGTATGAGACTGGGAGAGAGACTGGGAGAGGGAGGGATAGACGGGAAGAGAGGAGAGATGGGGAGGAGGGAGAGACGGGGAGAGAGAGAGTGAGAGACGGGAGGAGGGGGAGGAGACGGGGAGGGGGGAGAATGATGGGGAGATCGAGAGTGCCGGAGGGTGGAGATGGTTGGAGAAGCAATAAAACGGAAAAAGGTCCTTCGGTCAACATGTCCAGACTGACCAACATGCTCCGTTTACACTCATCCCACCTGCCCGCGTTGGGCCATATCCCTCCAAACCTGTGCTATCCATTTACCTGCCCAAACGTCGTGAAAATCCCTGCCTCAAGAACATCTTCCGGCAGCAATTCCATAAAACCCACCACCCTCTGTGTCGAAATGTTACCCCCTCAGGTTCCTATTTAATCTTTTCCCCATCACCTTGAATCTGTATCCTATGGCTAGGGAGGAGGGTGGGAGGCACCTTGCTGGCCCGAGCAGATCGCGGGGAGAAAGTGCAAACTCTGCACAGACAGCGCCCGTGGTCAGGATCGAACTCGGGTCTCTGGTGCTGTGAGGCAGCAAACTTCGATATATGGGAGGGCACCTGTAAATGAGAGAATTAGGAGAGGGTACCTGGATATATACCTTTAAACCTGTCTTATCCATTTAACTGTCCAAATGTCTCCTAAAACGTTGTTTCAATGATATGTTGAGCACAGTTTATTAACCTGGGCACGACATAACGAGATCCATCTCTCACTGCGTCCACTCCCGTCTCGCTCCCACCCTCTATGTCTCTCTCTCTCCTCCCCATCCTCTCCACCCCCGTTTTTTTCTCTTTCTCTCTTTCTCTCTCTCTCTCTCTCTCTCTCTCTCTCTCTCTGTCTCTCTCTCTCTCTCTCTCTCTCTCTCTCCTCTCTCTCTCTCTCTCTCTCTCTCTCTCTCTCTCTCTTTCTCGCAATTCAATTTTCAATTTTCAATTTCAATTCAATTTAAAAAAAAACGTTTTTGGCATGATAAAATACATCGTTATATAGCCAAAGTATAAAAGATGACACATATTTAAAATGCACAAATATGTATACAAGTATATACAGTGCACGGATTGATTTGTCCCTGTACATAAACTCGCAATAGACCTATAGCCCTTTATTAATTGCTATACGTTCTTGCCGCTGTAAGCAGTACAACAGAGTAGCAAGTTTTAGCAATTCAATATTAATTTCTTAGTGTCAGTTAATGTCAATTAGTGTGTGCGTGCATATGTGCATGTTGGTCATTCACCGTCTCTCAGGTTATGGCATGCTGTTACGTATTGTGCACCATGATGTGCCGTATTTCCTTCACCAAGGATTATTCTCTCTCTCCCTCCCTCTCCCCCCTCTCTCTCTCTCTCTCTCTCGCCTCTCTCTCTCTCTCTCTCTCTCTCTCTCTCTCTCTCTCTTTCTTCTCTCTCTCTCTCTCTCTCTCTCTCTCTCTCTCTCTCTCTCTCTCTCTCCCTCTCTCTATCTCTCTCGCTCTCCCTCTCTCTATCTCTCTCTCCACTATCTTCCCCACTCTACCCCCTCTCTCCCCATCTCTCTCCCCATCTCTCTCCTCTTCGGGTCTGGCAAATGTGCCACGGATTTAAGGAGTGCACCTGTAAATAATGGAATTAGGGTAGGGCACCTGTAATTATTCCTTTAAACCCTGTCCTATCCATGTACATAAATGTCTGGCTAAATGTATCTGGCCAAATGACACTTAAATGTTGTTTCATTGGTGTCCCTCCTCGTTCTCTCTTCATCTCCAGCTCTCTCCCACCCCTTCGTCGCTTTTGCATTCCCCAACCCGTCTCTATCCCTCCCCTCCCCGACTCTCTCTCCTCCCTCCCTCCCCCTCTCTCTCCCTCGCCACCCGTCACTCTTACTTCCTCTCTCTCTCTCGCCTCCCCGTCGCTCTCTATCCCCCCTCACCCTCTACCTCTCTCTCCTCCTCTATTCGTCTCTCTCCCTCCACGTAATAATAAGCAGTAAGCTATTTAGAACAGAAACGATGAAACTTTTTCTCACCGAGTGGTGAGTGTGTAATTCTCTGCCTCAGATTCTCTGGATGCTTTCATGAGAGAGCTAGATTTGGCTCTTAAAAATAGCGGTCAGGGGATTATGGGGGAGAAGGCGGGAACGGGGTACTGATTGGGGATGATCAGCCATGATCACATTGAATGGCCGTGCTGGCTCGAAGGGACAAATGGCCTCCTCCTGCGCCCATCGTCTATTGTCTATTGTGTCTCTCTCCGTCTCTCTCTCTCTCTTCCTTCCAGTCCTCCCCTCTCTCCCTCCCCTCGCCGACTCTCTCCCTCTCT
>JAXLNO010000174.1:163415-267883 GCA_038087875.1 Malacoraja senta | reverse complement strand
CCATCGCATATTTGCCAGCACATAATCCATATCCTACCATTCCATGCATATCCATGTGCCTATCCAAAAGCCTGCCAAATTCGTACCTCCACCACCACCACCCCCAGCAATGTGTTCCAGGCACCCACCACCCTCTGTGTAAACATCTTGCCCCGTGCACCTCCTTTAAACTTTGCCTGATTCTCCTTGAAGCGATGCCCTCTGGTATTGGATTTTCCCATCCTGGGAAAAAGGTTCTGATTGCCCACCCACCCTCTCATAATATTTATATATTTCTATCAGGTCTCTCGTCAACCTCTGGTGTTCCAATGAAAACAATCCAAGTCTGTCCAGTTTTAGCTACTACCCCATAATCCAGGTAATCTTCCACTGCATCTTTCCAAAGTCTCCACATCCTACCTGTAATGAGGCAACCAGAACGGCACGTACAGCTTCAATTGTGACCTAGCCAAAGTCGAATAGAGCTGTTTAGCTCCATTAGACTTTGATGTTAGCTGGTGCTGGCTCGAAGGGCCAAATGGCCTACTCCTGCACATATTGTCTATTGTTCTTGTAATCCCAATGGAAAATTAAAAGACAGCGATGCAGTAGGTGGCACGGTGGTGCAGCGGTAAAGTTGATGCCTTACAGCACCAGAGACCCGGGTTCGATCCTGACTACGGGTGCTGTCTGTGCAGATTTTGTACATTCTCCCTGTGACCGTGTGGGTTTTCTCCAGGAGCTCTGGTTTCCTCCCACACTCCATAGATGTACAGATTTGTAAGTTCATATACGGGTTTCCTTCATATACAGGCTAGTAGATTAATTGGCTTCTGTAAAAATATTGTAAATTGTCCTTTGTGTGTAGGATAGGATTAATAGATCGCTGTTGACACCGACTCAGTGGACCAAAGGGCCTGTTTCCAGAGCCCCTCTGTTCAAGGGGAATGATCGGAGGTTTTCCTGAGTCAGTGATAAACTACTGGCCCTGCAGACAATTGGAGCTTCAGAGACTAAACCTTGGGGCGGCACAGTGGAGCAGCAGTAGAGTTGCCACCTTACAGCAGCATAGACCTGGGTTCGATCCTGACTATGGGTGCTGTCTGTATGGAGTTTGTATGTTCTCCCTGAGACTGCATGGGTTTCCTCTGGATGTTACGGTTTCCTCCCACACTCCAAAGCGGTACAGGCTTGTAGGTTAATTGGCTTTGGTAAAATTGTAAATTGACCTTAGTGTGTAGAATAGTGCTAGTGTACAGGGTGATTGCTGTTCGTCGTGGACTCGGTGGGCTGAAGGGCCTGTGTCCATGCTGTGTCTCTAATGCTAAAATAAAGTCTAAAGTAAAGACACCTGCGTTGATCTGACAGTGTTGAACTTACCGGTGTGGTTAAGAAAACTTCCAATGTCGACCGTGTAGATGAGGATGACACTTGAAGAACGGCCTTTGGGATAAACTGCAGGGTGAATGATACCCGAGTCTTGCTGCAAGTGTCAGTGCCTTTCACAAGGAGCAGACAAACATGAACAAGGTTCGGCCAAATAGGAAATGATTAAACATCACCTGCTGTCCGCAGTCATCACCCTGGAATAACAGAGCAGGTGAACAGGAAGGGACAGCTGGACAAATGTGGAGAAAGTTAGAGAACAATTCAGTTCCATGGAATCTGATGCCCTTTGGTCTCCTTTCCAGCTCCAGCTTTTATCACTTGCACTTCCCATCTGCCAATCTCCCCTCCCCCCCCCCAACCCCACACAACACCATCACTTGCCAGGCTTTGTCCCACTATACCTATCGTTTCCTCGACTCTAGTCTTCCTAGGTTTCTCTCCTCTACTCTAATCAGTCGAGAGAAGGGTCTCGATCCAAAATGTTGTCTGTTCATTTCCTTCTGCAGATGCTGCCTGACCTGCTTAGGTTAGATTATCTTCGTTCATTGTCAGGTGTAATGTGATATGGTGAAAGGCTTTTCTTTGCGTGCTATCCAATCAAAGACTATACATGAATATAATCATGCCGTCCACGGTGCAACGACAATGGATAAAGGATGCAACATTTAGTGCAAATATTTAATATTGAAGTCGAATAAAGTCCTATTAAAGATAGTTCAAAGGTTCCCAATGAGGTAGATGGGAGGTCAGGATTGCAATTTAGCTGATGAGAGGACAGTTCGGTTGCCTGATAACAGCTGGGTAGAAACTGTTCCTGAATCTAGAGGTGTGCTTTTTCAAACTTCTCAACCTCTTACCTGCTGGGAGAGGTGAGAAGAGGGAGTGGCCAGGGTGAGACCGGTCCTTGTTCCTCCAAGACTTAGTTTTTTTAAACCTTTATTGAAGACTATGGTCAAATTAAAATGAGGGATAACCTTCGATGAGGCTTTGAAGTTCCACGATGTAACATAGAAACCCAAAATGGTGGAAAACACTCAGTAGGTCAGGCAGCATCTGTGGAAAGAGAAGCAGAGTCAACGTTTCACATCCACAGCATTAATGAACGTGGGCTTGGTGCAGGAAAATGGAACTGAGGTAAAATATCAGCCAGAATCTAATTGAAGATTGGAGCAGGGAGGGGGCAAATAGTCTACTTCAGCCTCTATTTCTTATGTCCTCTCCTTAGAATATTTCTGATGAGGGGCCATTGACATGAAAGATTCACTTTGCTTGTCCCTCCACAGATGGTGACTGACCTGCCGAGCATCTCCTTATTTGATTTTCAGATGTGAGTAATGTTCCGATTAGCGCCATATATTCTTTGAATTAAAGGGGCGACTTTGTCTGTAACCCACTGCTCAGCAGTCTAGTTGGGATTCCACCCCACCCTCACACCCCCAACTTCATAAACTCAACACCCATCACACTTGTAACGTCCAGGTTCAGGAACAGCTTCTTCCCCACAGCCATCAGGCTATTAAACACAACAATGAATAAGCTCTGAGCTCTGAACTGCAAAAGACTATATTATTATTGCACTATATTTGTTATTTATTGAACTTTTTCTTTCTTTTTTCTCTTCCCCCGTTATGTCCTATGTTAACATATTCACGTATTCTGTTGTGCTGCAGCAAGTAAGAATTTCATTGTCCCATCCGGGACATATGACAATAAAACACTCTTGACTTGACTCTTTAGAGATACAGTGTGGAAACAGACCTTTTGGCACCAACTCCGTGCCAACCAGCGATCATCACGTGCACCAGCACTATCCTACACATGAGGGACAATTTACAGAAACCAATGTCCTGAACATCCAGGTTGTGGAACAGCTTCTTCCCTACAGCCAGTCAGCTGTTAAACACTGCAACCTCAAATAAGCTCCCAACTACATAGACTATTATTGTTTGGTTTTTGTGTGCGTGCGTATGTGTGTGTATATATATATATGTGTATATATGTATATGTGTATATATATGTATATGTATGTATATATAGATATATGAGTGTATATATATGTATATATATATGTGTGTATTTATGAGTGAGTGTATATATATACACACACCACACAACTTTATTTTTCTCTCTCGTTTATTATATTGTTTAAAGTGTACTATGTTTACATATTCTGTTGTGCTGCTGCAAGTAAGAATTTCATTGTTCTAACTGGGACATCTGACAAAAAAACCCTTGACTCTCAATTAGCCTACAAACCTGTACGTCTTTGGAGCATGGGAGGAAACCAGAGCACCCGGAGAAAACCCATGTGGTCACAGGGAGAACGTACAAATTCCGTACATACAGCACCCGTAGTCAGGATCAAACCTGGGTCTCTGGCGCAGTGAGGCAGCAACTCTACCGTTGCGCCACCGTGCCGCCCACTACACGACCTTGTTAAATTTGATTTTGCTTCTGAAGTTACATGGGGCCACACCTGATACTGAACACAGACGACAACATTAACGGGACTGAGATAACATTGGCAGAATGAATGCAAGATTCTTCCAAACATAATCACACTGTCCAGGCAAGACTGCTGTTTCATGTTAGCCCAACATTACAAAATTGGCCTTTTGAATCAGATCAGTGAATTCTTAAGAAAAAAATATCTGAATGCATAATAACCCTGCTGAACTATTCAGAACTAAAACTGAGAAGATTAAATTGCTCAGTTTTAAATTGCTACAAATGGAATTAAAGTCGGTAAGTTCAAATTCAGCTCGTTATCAATTGTTCTGCCATTTATATGATAAATGGATTTCAATAACTCATTATTAAAAAATCTTTTGTTAAGAAACCTGTTTAAAAATAACGTGATATGGCAATTTTCAGTTTGTAGAAGAATGACAAACACTACCAAATGCTCCATGACATTATTATAATAAATCTGACTTTTTCCACTCTCTCTCCATCATGATAAACATTGCATTAAAACCTCATTATTAAAAATTCAAGTCTGTTTAAAGGATCTGTGATTTTTTTTTGTTCGTTGTAGTTGGATGATAAATAGGTGACGTTAGATGTTTATTTTCTTGAACTTACTGCAGGCAAGGTTCAATAGCCTTAAGCTAATTCTAAGAATAGAAATGGGTTCCTGTTTCATTGACATTAGACATTCTCAAAACAAACTCTTGTGATTGAGTTTTGGCTTCAGTTCATGGATGCACTTCCCAATCACTATTGACCACCTTATGAATGTACGTGGACTTGTTCACTATTTTACAAGCTGACTCGTATAAAATACTAGACTAAGTGGGACCCGTTGGGTCCCAGCATCACACGGGAGGGCTGGTCCCCCAACGCAATACTCTCCACCAATTCCAATATTGATGGCCAGTGGGGGAGTTGGGGGGGGGCTTTCTGGAGCGCTAGTATGGGTGTTGTGGGCTGAAGGGACTGGTTTCCAGAGGGCTAGTATGGACATTGTGGGCCAAAGGGATTCTTGTGCTGGCAGCTCAGTCATTCAAGCCTGTTGTGCTGGCAGCTCACTCACTCACGGCTGGTGTGCTGGCAGTTGACTCACGGCTATTCCTTGAAATTCCATTTCAAGCAGGGTGCAAGGCCACCAAATTCAAGTGCAGTTTCTTACTACTTCAAGCAGGGTGCAAGGCCACCAAATTCAAGTGCAGTTTCATACCATTTCAAGCAGGGTGCAAGGCCACTAAAAACAACGAGTCGTGACCTCTCCCTCCTCCATCTTGCAGAGACTGAGCCACGCCCACACTTCTGGGTTTTATAATCCCTCCCCCTCTCCCATCAGAAGGGGTGTGGCATTCATTGCGTGATTGACAGGAGGGAGAATCTCAACATTTTTAAAACACTAATAACTCTTTTATTTTTCATCGATGGGGAAAATCCTCGGCACCTGATGAGCAGAGGGGGACTCTGAGTAAGATGGCCAAAATTCACAGCCGTACGTGATAGCGTTTTTTCTAAAATCAATATAAAGCGCAAACAAGACGTCGTCAAGAATAGACTTATAATTATATAGAAGGCAAGGCAACTTTAATTAGGCAAGGCAACTTTAATTAGGCAAGGGAACTTTAATTAGGCAATGAAACTTTAATTAAGCAACGTAACTTTAATTAGACAATGCAACTTTAATTAAGCAAGGCAACTTTAATTAGGCAACACCGCTTTAGCATTTCCAAACCAAAGGGAACACAGCTTTAGCATTTCCAAACCAAAGGCAACACAGCTTTAGCATTTCCAAACCAAAGGCAACACAGCTTTAGCATTTCCAACCCAAAGGCAACACAGCTTTAGCATTTCCAAACCAAAGGTAACACAGTTTTAGCATTTCCAAACTATATTTTCAAACCACATTAAGGGCACTGACAGGTTAGTAAAACCACTCACAGTTTAGTAGACATGTGTTCAGTGTTATTCACAGCTCAGCCTGGGAGACGTGACCCTCTCGCTCCCCCATCTTGCAGAGACTGACTGAGGCACTCAACCCCTCCGGGTTTTATAGTCCCTCTGGAAGGGGCGTGGCCTTCAGGAGAGAGAATCTCAACATTTTTTAAACACTAATAACTCTTTTATTTTTCATCGATGAGAAAAAATCCTCTTGTCCTGCTCAGCGGATGGGGACTCTGAGTAAGATGGCCAAAAATCACAGTCGTAAGTGGCAGCGTTTTTTCTAAAATCAATATACAGAACAACAGGAAGTGGTCAAGATCAGACTTTTAGTAATATAGATAAGATAGACACAAACAGCTGGAGTAACTCAGTGCGACAGGCAGCATCTCTGGAGAGAAGGAATGGGTGACGTTTGGGGTCGAGACCCTTCTGTCTGAATCGGTTTACATAATCATCACTTTAAACTAGAATCTGCAGTTCCTTCTTACTCGTATAAAATATAGACCACTGCAAGGAGTCATAGAGATTGTCTGTACGGAGTTTGTACATTCTCCCCGTGACCTGCGTGGGTTTTTTCCGAGAACTTTGGTTTCCTCCCACAATCCAAAGACGTACAGGTTTGTAGATTAATTGGGTTGGCATAAATGTTAAAAAAATGTCCCTAGTGTAGGATAGTTTTAATGTGCGAGGATCACTGGTTGGCGCGGACTCGGTGGGATGAAGGGCCTGTTTCCACGCTGTATCTCTAAACTAAACTAAACTAAACAGGCCCTTCGGCCCACAATGTCTGTGTTGAACATGATGCCAATACCATCACTTATCTACCTGCACATAACCTATATCTCTCCAATCCCTGCATAGCCACGTTCCTATCCAAAAGTATCTGCTTCACCCACCACTCCTGGCAGCCTTTCCAGGCACTCACCACCCTCTGTGTAAAAAATCTGCCCCGCACATCTCCATTAAACTTCACTCCTCTCACCTTATCAAATATCTCATTTTTTCTACATTTAATCTGCATTTCTACAGATCTCACTTTTATCTGCATTTAATTGGTTTTCTTTTCCTCATGGTGGTACTTTCAATAACTAATAACTAATTGCCTTCAATAACTAAGTAAAAGGCAAGACGTTTTCTTTGTGGGTGCACATATCCTCATTGTCTTCATTCACAAACTTCTCCACACGTTCTGCCTCAACATTTGAACATAATTTCATAAGTTATATGAACAAAATTAGGCCATTCAGCACATCAAGTCTACTCCGCTATGCAACATGGCTGATCTATCTTTCCCTCTCAACTCCATTCTCCTGCCTTCTCCCCATAACCCCTGACACCCGTACTAATCAAAAATCTGTCAATCTCCGCTTTAAAAATTTCCATTGACTTGGCCTCTACCGCCGTCTGCGGCAATGAATTTCACAGATTCACCACCCTCTGACTGAAGAAATTAATTCTCACTTCCTTTCTAAAGGTACGTCCTTTCATTCTGAGGCCATGGCCTCTGGTCCTGGACTCTGCCACTAGTGGGAACATCCTCTCCACATCCACTCTATCCAGGCTTTACACTATTCGCTAAGTTTCAATGAGGTGTCCTCTCATCCTTCTAAACTCCAGCGAGTACATGCCCAATGCCGTCAAAGCTCATCACTATTTGGTAAATTTCATTGAGGTTTCCCCTCATCCTTTGATAAGTATTTCTCTCACATCAGCTGCCTTCCATCTGAATGAATTAATGAATGAATTAATTAATTAATACTTTATTGTCACATATGACAAGTCACAGTGATATTCGTTGCTTTGCGTACCCAAGGTACGCAAAGAGTCACCACATAAGGGGCGCTGTCAAAGTTACAAAGTGCCCCGCGCCGGATCCTCCTTTGTTCTCCCCCCCAGTGGCGGAAATCCTGGGGGGGCAGGTCCCCCCCCCCTGTTTTGAGAGGTGGGGGAAGATCCCCCCCAATTTTTTGTAATCCGGATTTTAAAACCCGGTGAAATCTCCGCTTTCCGCGAGACTGGGGGTGGGACTGCTGATCGAGGGCGCCGATTGGAAGAGAGAGACGTCAGTCAGCAGGCAATGGGGCGGGACATGATGATTGAGTGCGATGATTGGAGGAGGGAGGTGTCAGTCAGAGGCGAAAGTAGGGGGTGGGACTGAGGATAGAGCGCGGTGATTGGAGGAGGGAGACGTGCCCAGGTCACAGGGTCACAACCGCAGCCCTGGACACAGACCTGTGCCTCATCTGCAGCCATGATCGATCCCGGCCGGCTCTCTGGCGCTGCAATCGCTGCCGAACCGCCACTGGAACATCCCCGTCCCCACCCGAGTGCCCACGCCCGGGGGTGGGCAGAGACGTCGGGAGTCAGACGGGAGCTGTGCCCCCAGGCCCACAGCCAGCGCAGAGAAGCAGCACTAAACCCAGCTCAACTCTGCCTGTCCCGCCAGGTTAACATACCAGGGAAATATGGCCCAAGCTTACAGCCAGCACGGAGAAGCAGCGCTAGCTCCACGGCTCCGGACTGGTATTCCATCAGTCCAGGCAGGGCTGTAGGTTAACCCGGCGGCACAGGCAGAGTTGAGCTGCATTTAGCTGTAATTACCATTCTCAGGGCTCACGGCAGAAGCCTTCGAAGCCTCGCGTGTGTGTGTGAGAGTGCGCATGCGCGCACGGCCGCCAAGAAATTGTGTCCCCCCTGTCCCCCGGTCCCCTCCATATTTTGATAGCGATTTCCGTCCCTGCTCCCCCCCCCCCCCCCTCACCACAGTCACCCCTTCAGTGATCGGTGAGTGAGACGAGCAATTGCTTTTCCCAGAGATGGACGTGTTCAGCGGCCAAGCTACGAATATCTGTTCGAGCTCAATACTGCACAATGATCACTCTTGTGTGATGATGCCACTGAGTGCCCGGTATAGACATAGAGGAAAAACCCACTGGTCTTGGAGCCGCTGTGCTAAGTACCAGCCTATTCTGTGTCCCAGTTGTGTCCTACTTGTGTTTCAGTCAAGCATTCACAAAAAAATACATTAATTTAACTAATTAAGCAAAACACAGCATTGTGCTCAGCCAACCAGCAACCGTGGAGAATGGGGGAGCAGGTTACATGAGAATTGCACCAACAAACATTACTGAAACACTAGTATTCAATCCATTAACCTTAAAATAAATTGACATAAATCATGGCCGTACCTTTTTAAATAACAATGATTTACACTGTAATATATTTTAAGGCTAAATCGTATGAATATAAAATATATTTTAAAAAATCAAATGAATGACTGGGCGGCATTGTGGCACAGCAGATAGAGCTGCTGCCTCACAGTGTCTGAGGTCTGAGTCCGATCCTGACCTTGGGTGTTGTCTGTATGGAGTTTGCATGTTCCTCCGGTTCCCACCAACATCCCAAAGATGTGCTGGTTTGTAGGTTAATTGGCCTCTGTAAAGTGCCCTTGTTCTGTCGGGAGTAGATGAGAATGTGGGGTAAGCTACAACGCGTGTGATTGTGTGATCGATGGTCAGCGTGGACTCGGTGGGCTGACGTGCCTGTTTAGTTTAGTTTAATTTAGTTTGGAGTTACAGCGTGGAAACAGGCCCTTCGGCCCACCGAGTCCGTGCCGACCAGCGATCCACACACACTAATACTGTCCTACACACACTAGGGACAATTTACATTTATACCAAACCAATTCACCTACTAAGCTGTACGTCTTTGGAATGTGGGAGGAAACCGAAGATCTCGGAGAAAACCCACGCAGGTCATGGGGAGAACGTACAAACTCTGTACAGACTGCACCCGTAGTCAAGATCGAACCCGGGTCTCTGGCGCTGCAAGGCAGCGACTCTACCGCTGCGCCATCGTGCCGCCCGTTTCCATGCTGTATCTCTAAACTAAACACAAACTAAACCAAGACAATACTGACCAACTAGGAAGTACTGAATCCTCCAGGAGGATGTTGCAGGCAATCAGCCTACAGTCATACAGCCCTTATGTATAAATGTAAATAAACCAAAAACGGCTTTTACATTTACTTTGCAAACCACTTGAAATAAAATTAGCGTTTGAGCTTATTTTCATAACAATAACGTTTAGCCAGCAACACGAGAGTTCTAGATGCACGGACACTGGGTAAATAAGAGTTTACTGCAGCCATGGATGTGGCCTGATGGTCACATCATAGATACATAGAAAATAGGTGCAGGAGTAGGCCATTCGGCCCTTCGAGCCTGCACCGCCATTCAATATGATCATGGCTGATCATCCAACTTAGTATCCCGTACCTGCCTTCTCTCCATACCCCCTGATCCCCTTAGCCACAAGGGCCACATCTAACTCCCTCTTACAGATAGCCAATGAACTGGCCTCAACTACCTTCTGTGGCAGAGAGTTCCAGAGATTCACCACTCTCTGTGTGAAAAAGTTTTTCCTCATCTCGGTCCTAAAGGATTTCCCCCTTATCCTTAAGCTGTGACCCCTTGTCCTGGACTTCCCCAACATCGGGAACAATCTTCCTGCATCTAGCCTGTCCAACCACATCAGGAGCTGGGCTTCAATCTGCACTCACCAGGAATGTTCTTGGTGAAATGTGACCCATATAAATACTATGAATGACTGGGTGGCCCACTGGTGCAACAGGTTGACCTGTTGCCTTACAGCGTCAGAGAACTATGGGGGGCAGCGGTCGAGTTGCTGCCTTTCAGCGCCGGAGACCCTGGTTCGATCCCAACTACGGGTGCTGTCTGTACGGAGTTTGCACGTCTTCCCCGTGACCTTTGTGGGTTTTCCCCGACATCTTTGGTTTCCTTCCACACTCCCAAGGCAGTACAGGTATGTAGGTTAATTGGCTTGGTCTATGTGTAAAGTTGTCCCTACTGTGTGTAGGATAGTGTTAATGTGCGGGGACTGCTGGTTGGTGTGGGCTTGGTGGGCCGAAGGGCCTGTTTCCGCGCTGTATCTCTAAACTATCTCCAAACTAAACCGAGTTCGATCCTGACCTTAGGTGCTGTCTGTGTGGAGTTTGCCTGTTGTAGGTTGGTGGAAACCACATGGGTTTCCTCCGGGTGCTCCGGTTTCCTCTGCATGAGATTCATGAGATAGATTTGTGCTTCTCTGCAAGATACAAGCTGGTTCTGTGGTTTCATTGCCAGAATGTGGCTCTCTGTCAGTCTGGTAACCTAGCGTCACGGAGCCAGAGTTGTACCGCACAGAAACAGCCTCTTAGACAGCATGGATGAGATGGGCCAAAGGGCCTGTTTCTGTGATCTACAACCCTCTGTCTCCATGGCTAGTCCCACTTGCCTGCGTTTGCCCTTATCCCTCTAAGCCTGTGCTATCTATGTAAACCGGTCCCATCCAACTTTGGTTTTATCCCTTCTAATTTTAAATGCGTCCTCTAGATTTAGACAACCCTTCCCCAGGAGAATGACTCTGACGATGTACCGTATCCATGCCCCTCACCGTCTGTAAGGTCACCCCTCAGCCTCCTCCCAGTGATCAGTAGTTGGCCTCCTATTTGCATGAGAATAAACTAACCCTATCCAGTCTCTCCTAATGACTACAGCCCTCCATTCCAGGCATCATCACTGTTTCTAATGCTATCACCCCCTTCCTCGAGTTTAGTTTAGTTTAGTGTAGAGATACAGCATGGAAACAGGCCCTTCAGCCCACCTAGTCCGCGCCGACCAGTGATCCCCGCACTCTAATACTATCTAATACGATCCCACACACTAGGAACAATTTACATTTATACCAAGCCAATTAACCTACAAACATGTACGTCTTTGGAGTGTGGGAGGAAACTGGAGCTCCCAGAGAAAACCCACGCAGTCACAGGGAGAATGTACAAACTCCGTACAGACAGCGGCCGTAGTCAGGATTGTTCCCAGGTCTCTGGCGCTGTAAGGCAGCAACTCTACCGCTGCGCCACCGAGCAGCCCTGGAGATTGGTGATGTAGGATCACTGAATCTCAATGATTTGTCGAGTCCACTAGCAGCGTTTTAAAATCTTTATTCAAGCACAACGGTTGTAAGGTATTAGAGCAAAGCATTAAAATATCTGCAGACCTTAACTAAAAACTCAAAACTCAAAACACATAACTAACAAAACAAAGAAACTATGGAACTGTAGCTACAGGAATGAAGACTGAACACGAGTGGAGCTAAAATACACTGGGCTAACAGTTTTACAGTGTGTAGGAAGGAACTGCAAATGCTGGTTTATGCCCTGTGATAGACACAAAGTGCTGGAGAAACTCAGCGGGTCAGGCACCATCTCAGGAGAAAAAGGAATAGATAATGTTTTGGGTCGAGACCCTTCTTCAAACACTTTTACAGAACAGTCACAGAATACACTACTGAAAGACAAGCTTCCTTATCCATAGAGGGTGACTGATGCCCTTTAAATACAACACAGGGATTAAATTACTGTTCAGGCGACTGGCACCTCAGTGTATTTCACAGAGACATGGCTTTTGCAACCCCCTGTCTTATCAGAAAATACAATCCTGGTAGCCAGTTATACCAAGCTCTAGAAGGGTGTCAGACTGAAATGTCACCTATTTCTTCTCTCCAGAGAAGCTGCCTGACCTGCTGAGTTACCCCAGGATTTTGTGTCTATCTTTGGTGTAAATCAACATCTGCAGTTCATTCCTACACAGAATAACATCCCCGCTGCAAGTTTGCCATCACAGTGAGCCTCAATCCATTCTCCGTAAGGCTGTAATTCCATCGATAATGTGCAAGCTCCAGCAGGTGACCAGAAATATACGTACACATCACTGCGTGCCGCCCGAGAAAGGTTTGATTCAGATTCAGATTCCGATTCAACTTTATTGTCATTGTGCAGTGTACAGTACAGAGACAACGAAATGCAGTTAGCATCTCCCTAGAAGAGCGACATAAATATGAGCAGTAAATAAATAAATCTAATAAATCCTGGTGGGAGGAGTGTCCGGGGGGGGGGGGGGGGGTGTGATTGGCAGTCACCGAGGTACAGTGTTGAGTAGTGTAACCGCCGCAGGGAAGAAGCTGTTCCTGGACCTGCTGGTCCGGCAACGGAGAGACCTGTAGCGCCTCCCGGATGGTAGGAGGGTAAACAGTCTGTGGTTGGGGTGAGAGCAGTCCTTGGCGATGCTGAGCGCCCTTCGCAGACAACGCTTGCTTTGGACAGACTCAATGGAGGGGAGTGAGGAACCGGTGATGCGTTGGGCAATTTTCACCACCCTCTGCAGTGCTTTCCGGTCGGAGACAGAGCAGTTGCCATACCATACTGTGATGCAGTTGGTAAGGATGCTCTCGATGGTGCAGCGGTAGAAGTTCACCAGATACGACTGCAACATGACAACCTAACTCTTATATTCATTGTATCAGTCTACGAAGGCAAGCATGCCAAATGCCTTCTTCGCTACCATATCTGCCTGGTTTTCCCATTTTTCAGGGAAGTTGCACCCCGTTAAAAATGTGAAGGAAGGAACTGCAGATGCTGGTTTACACCCAGTGGTATGAATATTGATTTCTCTAATTTCAAGTAACCCTTGCATTCCCTCTCGCTCCATCCTCCCCCCACCCTAGTCATCCTGCTAGTTTTACTCTTCGTATCCCCTCGTTATAACCTCCTCCACAGCCAACAATGGACCATTGTGGGTTCTTTGGTCACTGTGGTCATTGTGGGCTCTGATCTGTTCAGTACCTTTTCATACCTCTAGTTTCCCTTTGGTAGACAAAAGTGCTGGAGAAACTCAGCGGGTGCAGCAGATCTACGGAGCGAAGAAAATAGGCAACGTTTCGGGCCGAAACCCTTCTTCCCTTTCCCCTGACTCCCAGTCAGACAAAGGGTCTCGACCCGAATCATCACCTATTCTTTTCCCCCACAGATGCTGCCTGACCCGCTGAGTTACTCCAGTATTTTGTGACTTCCCCAAGTCAAAACCTTGCTAATGTTTATGCAAAACTTGTCAAGTCCCTTGCCTTCATCAATTTTCTTCACGGCCTTCTATAAATACTTAATCAGATTGTGAGAAGGATTTCCCTAGCACAGAACTATGGTGACTCCTTCAAATCAGTCCCAGTCTTTATGAGTGAACATAGAAGCAAAGAAGCAGAATGCAACATTTTATTGGTCAAGTATGTACACATACAAGGAATTTGCCTTGGTGCTTTGCTCACAAAAGTATATAAACATGATAAACAACAGATAATTAAAAATAAAACATTATAATTTACCCGAGTAAAAAGAGGCTACAGACTTTTGGCTGTTGAGTAGAGCTACTGCTCATGGGAACAACCTGTTTTTATGTCTGGCTGTGGCGGCTTTGATAGTCTGGAGTTGCCTCCTAGAGGGAAGTGCTTCAAAGAGTTTGTGGCCAGGGTGAGAGGGGTCAGAGATGATCTTACCCGCTCGCTTCCTGGCCCTTGCAGTGTACAGTTCGTCAATGGGGGGAAGGTTGTAGTCAACAACCTTCTCGTCTGACCTCGACCTGACCTTTAGAATTTGTTCCAATAATTTCCCTATTATTAATGTAAGGCCCACCGGCAGATAATTTTCTGTATTTTCATGCTGCCTTTAAAAAAATAAAGGGGCAACATGAGCATACCTCCAGTCTACAGGTGACTAACGATGATGTACAAATCTCCATCGGGCACCAGCAATGTTTCCATTCACTTTCCATTGCATCCTTCCATAGATCCTGTCACCATCTCCAACACTCCTTCATCCCTGAAACAATCATCTTCCAGAATATTTGTGTGTCCTTCCCCTCACTCTCCATAATCACTCTGATGAGAAGAGCTCATGTAAGATCTACTCATATCTCTTGGCTCTACACTTTCCTGATTTGTCCCTGGTGGAACCCACTCTTTCCTGAACTTCTTGCTTCTAATGTACTTTGGGAATCTCCTTAGTCCTGTTTGCCAAGGCCATTTCATGTTGTCTCTCTGCTCTCATTTCATTCTTCAGTTCTCACCTTCATCTCCATCAACCTCAATGGCTGCACTCAATGCCAAATGCTTGCACCTGACTTCTTATTTCTGGCCAAATCTTCAATTTCCTTTCATAATCTCACCATGTTTGCTTCTTACCCTTCACGGGCACACGCTGAGTCTGAGCTCTTACTACCCTGACTTTAAACACCTCCCACTTATTTTTAATAAATAGGGAACTGCAGACACTCGTTTATACCAAAGATAGACACAAAAAGCAGGAGTAACAGCAGGTCTAGCAGCATCTTAGGAGAAAAAGCTGCCAGACCCGCTGGGTCACTCAGCGTTTTGTATACTGTGTCTATTCCACTTATTGCGGTTGTCTTTTCCATCCAGCATCTGTTCCCAGTCTATCTTTGTCAGGTGCTGTCTTACACTGTTGAAATCAGCCCGCCCACAACTCAATGCCCTAACTCTATGACCAACCTCATCTGTTACAAGGACGAATTAGGTGCCCAAGTTAAAATACTGAAAGAGCCTTGAACCATTTAGTTTAGTTTAGTTTAGAGATACAGTGTGGAAACAGGCCCTTCATCCCACTGAGTTTGCGCTCACCAGCGATTACTAGTTCTGTCCTACACATGAGGGACAATTTACCAAAGCCAATTAACCTACAAACCTGTACATCTTTGGAATATGTGAGGAAACCAGAGCACCCGGAGGAAACCCACGTGGTTACGGGGAAAACGTACAAACTCTGTACAAACAGCACCCCTAGTCAGGATCGAACCTGGGTCTCTGGCGCTGTAAGGCAGCAACTCTACTGCTGCGTCACCATGCCACCATATAACACCTATTATGGTGGGCCTTAGAAAGGCCTTTCTTTGGTGGGCAATTTTCAAAGTCAGACTATCCCCAAGGAAATTTACAGTCAGTGGTACAGTGGTTGCTGCTGGATGGCAGAACTCACAATTGTCAATCTGCAAACTGCAATAACACACAAGGTATAGATGAATAATGAAAAATGAATTCCTTTCTATGATGTTGCTTGTGGGGTCTTTGCTAGCCAAGTCGACAATTAGGCAATTCTCCTTTCTTCTTCAAAACACTTCTATAGAATCTATGTCATACTACCCCATACTAAGGCAACATTGTACAGGCCCCATTCAGTGGAGTGTGCTGGGCTGTGTGTCTGTTCTCTGGTGCTTAATGAATGAAGGAATGAATGAACGATTCTTTATAATCACACGTGGCATGTCACAGTCAGATTCTTTGTTTTGCATTCACGAATATGCAAGGAGTTGCCACATAAAGGGCACCGACAAGTTTCAAAGTGTCCGTTATAGTCCCCAATGTTCCCCCTTTGTTCCCGTCGGCCACCCCCCCCACCCCACCCCCCCCACATCCCACCCCTCCTCCCCCGTGCCACTTAAGTTGTTCCACAGCTGCTACAGACTGAAGTGGATAGCACTTTCTTGCTCATTCAAGTCATAGAGTTATGCAGAATGAAAGCAGGCCATTCAGCCCAACTTATCCATACTGACCAAGTCTCACGCCCAGTTGCGTTTTGCCTTTTAGTGACACTTATTTCCTGACTTTCCCCTTCCTTGGGGAATATGCGACTAAGGTGAAAGTTCCCTGACTTGAAACCCAGCAACTTGGCCCCAGCATTGGGCTGAGAGCAAAAACCATATCAAGGGAGTCACAATCGTCATATAATCAAGATTTGTTGAAAGCAAGAAGCCAGCAGACGCACTATAGTGGGGGAAGTCATCTTTGTATTGCTCGTATAAAATCAATGTTTTAAAATATTATAATCTGTCACTTCTTTAATACACTGTTACTGGATGTATCTCATTAATGCAGAGTGCAGCAAGCCTATTTTATTTCCCTGGAAGTTTGTGGCCAGACGGCAATATGTTGGCGTGTCTCTGTTGAATAACAAAAGGAACATTATCTGAATGTTAATTATACCTGGTGGAGTTAAATGTGGCACTGGTTTGTGTCTGTGGATTTAGCAGCAGCTTATTGAATTTCCATTTATTAACTTCCGCAAGTATGAAGAGGCAAGGTACTTTCTGATGGAAAAATATGTAATCAACATTGACTGGCCCCCATAGCCCTGTGTAATAAAGCAGGCCTGAAGCTGGACCTTCACTTCTTCTTTCATCTCCGTGTGACTTTGCTTTCTCTTTTGTTCTGCCATCATAGTTAGAATTCAGCAAACTGTCCTTTTACATTGAGGTACATTCATTACATCAAGCTACTTGTAAGTTCAAACAAGGGCGGCACGGTGGCGCAGCGGTAGAGTTGCTGCCTCACAGCGCCAGAGACCCAGGTTCCATCCTGACTATGGGTGCTGTCCGTGTGGAGTTTGTACGTTCTCCCCCCGACCTGCGTGGGTTTTCTCCGGGCGCTCCGGTTTCCTCCCACACTCCAAAGTTGTGCAGGTTTGTAGGTTAATTGGCTTTGGTAAAATTGTAAATGTTCTCTAGTGTGTAAGATAATGTTAGTGTGCAGGGATGGCTGGTTGGTGCAGACTCGGTGGGCTGAAGGGCCTGTTTCCGTGCTGCATCTCTAAACTAAACTAAACTCATCTAAACTAAACGTGTTACGTCTGATTGAGAGCAAATGCATATGTTATATTATATACCCCCTTAACCCTGCAGAGATGTCAGCTGCTAAGATATATAAACGTGTGTACCCTACAATTCACTTTCCCTCTGGGGTGCAGCAAAGTGTGGCGGGGATTACAATCTGATCTCACTTTTTAAAACATTTGAATAGAACCTGACGTTGGAGGGAAGAGCCCGTTCTGTTACACATCGTAGGTACTAGCTGTAGAAACAAGGAACCGCAAATGCTGGTTTTCACAAAATGACACAAGACTCAGGCAGGTTCAGGCAGCATCTCTGGAGAACATGGAAAGGTAACCTGATGTTGAGTCTTTCCCTAAGTGGCTGTGGTAATCTCTTCCCCTTGCTCGAATTTAGAATAAACGATCTGTTTTGGAAGTCTACTGCCAGGCATGCAAATCGTTTGGTCTATCCAACATGGGGTATGAGAGTAATTGGGACCTTTGTTCATCCAGTGAGTTTGGAGGATTTTGCATAGATAACATCTCACTTATCAATAGTTCAACCAGGACACTCACTGTAATGGACAGAGACGACCCATCCATTCTGTGATTCCCTTAAAGCTTCCTTATAGAAACATAGAAACATAGAAACATAGAAAATAGGTGCAGGAGGAGGCCATTCGGCCCTTCGAGCCAGCACCGCCATTCATTGTGATCATGGCTGATCGTCCCCTATCAATAACCCGTGCCTGCCTTCTTCCCATATCCCTTGATTCCACTAGCCCCTAGAGCTCTATCTAACTCTCTCTTAAATCCATCCAGTGATTTGGCCTCCACTGCCCTCTGTGGCAGGGAATTCCATAAATTCACAACTCTCTGGGTGAAAACGTTTTTTCTCACCTCAGTCTTAAATGACCTCCCCTTTATTCTAAGACTGTGGCCCCTGGTTCTAGACTCGCCCAATATTGGGAACATTTTTCCTGCATCTAGCTTGTCCAGTCCTTTTATAATTTTATATGTTTCTATAAGATCCCCCTCATCCTTCTAAACTCCAGTGAATACAAGCCTAGTCTTTTTAATCTTTCCTCATATGACAATCCCGCCATCCCAGGGATCAATCTCGTGAACCTACGCTGCACTGCCTCAATCACAAGGATGTCCTTCCTCAAATTAGGAGACCAAAACTGTACACAATACACCAGATGTGGTCTCACCAGAGCCCTATACAACTGCAGAAGAACCTCTTTACTCCTATACTGAAATCCTCTTGTTATGAAGGCCAACATTCCATTAGCTTTCTTCACTGCCTGCTGTACCTGTAAGCCAACTTTCAGTGACCGGTGTACAAGGACGCCCAGGTCTCACTGCACCTCCCCCCTTACCTAACCTAACCCCATTGAGATAATAATCTGCCCCCTTCTTTTTGTCGCCAAAGTGGATAACCTCACATTTATCTATATTATACTGCATCTGCCACGCATCTGCCCACTCACTCAACCTGTCCAGGTCACCCTGCAACCTCCTAACATCCTCTTCACCATTCACATTGCCACCCAGCTTTGTGTCATCTGCAAACTTGCTAGTGTTGCTCCTAATTCCCTCTTCCAAATCATTAATATATATGGTAAACAGTTGCGGCCCCAACACCGAACCTTGCGGCACTCCACTCGCCACTGCCTGCCATTCTGAAAAGGACCCGTTCACTTCTACTCTTTGCTTCCTGTCTGTCAACCAATTTTCTATCCACGTCAACACCCTACCCCCCAATACCATGTGCTCTAATTTTAGTCACCAGTCTCCCGTGCGGGACCTTATCAAAGGCTTTCTGAAAGTCTAGATACACTACATCCACTGGCATCCCTTCATCCATTTTACTTGTCAAATCCTAAAAAAAAATCCAGAAGATTAGTCAAGCATGATCTCCCTTTCATAAATCCATGTTGACTTGGACTAATCCTCTTACTGCTATCCAAATGCCCCATTATTACCTCTTTAATAATTGACTCCAGCATCTTTCCCACCACCGAAGTCAGGCTAACTGGTCTGTAATTCCCCGCTTTCAAGGGAGGTTCACCAAGCAACAGTGATTAATTAGCTCAAATGGATGGCGGATGGCGGATGAGGGGTGTTTGGGGGTAGGATGATAGAATGGACATTTTGAACACTGTTTCATCCAGTGACTCGGGCGGCACGGTGGCACAGGGGTAGAGCCTCTGCCTCACAGCGCCAGACACCTGGGATTAATCCCGACTACAGGTGCTGTCTGTACGGAGTTTGTACGTTCTCCCCATTTACTCCGGGAGCTCCAAAGACATGGAGGTTTGTAGGTTAATGGACTTAGTATAATTGTAAATGGTCCCTAGTGTGTGTTAGTGTGCGGGGATCGCTGGTCAGCACGGACTCTGTGGGCTGAAGGGCCTGTTTCCACGCTGTATCTCTAAACTAAACTCTGCGCTGTAAAGCAGCGACTCTACCTTGCCGCAAAAATATCTCTAAACTAAATTAAACTAAACAAATTAAAGATGTAATGTTACCTGTCTTTTTAAAAATGCATTATCATTGTAAAGAATGCCCTGTTTGGTAACGTACCTTTACTCCCACACTCCAAAGACGTACAGGTTTAGGTTAATTGGCTTGCTATAAATGTAAAAATTGTTCCTAGTGTGTGTAGGATAGTGTTAATGTGCGGGGATCGCTGGTCAGTGCGGGCTCGGTGGGCCGAAGAGCTTGTTTCCACGCTGTATCTCTAAAACTGAAAAAAACTAAAACTCAAAGCTGCTGAGTTACTTTGTGTGTCCCTCATCCATTTCTTTCACCTTGTTTGTAGGACAGAATTCAGCCAGGGATGGCAATGAGAGGTCTTGCACTGTGGCTGCTAATTCTCATCCTGTAAACCCAGGCTTACGTTTCAGCAATCCATCAGTATTGCTCCCCCAACCTGGGCACTGGCGGCCAACTTTAAATGCACCAGAGAGTATTTTACTGAAATGTGACAGACTTTTTACCAGTAAATTAGGCAGCAGATATTATTATAACATTTTTTGAGTTATTTCTCAAGATCAAATAAGTGGTATGAAATTGATGTTGGTCAGGCAACAAGTAATCAGATATCATGGAAATCTCTGTTTGCGTGCTATCCAGTCAAAACCATACCATAAATTGGAGTTATTGTAACCTGTAGAGCAGTCTCAGAGGAACATTATCAAAACTGTTGAGTTCTATGATATCTTTGAATGATTGAATTCACGTTTCACAGCTTGCAGTGATGGAACAATCTCCCAGCTCTGGTTCGCTAGTCTTGAACCTCAGGACCAGCACAGCAGTATTGAGGCAACAAGCCAACACCATAGCATTACAGAATCAGCTGCAACAGCTCTAAAGATAGACACAAAATGCTAAAATGTCTATCTTTAGAGCTATTGCAGCTGATTCAGCAAGTTAGTAATTCAGCGGGTTAGTCAGAATCTCTGGAGAAAAGGAATAGGTGACATTTTGGGTCGAGACCCTTCTTGATTTGAGATGCTGATCTAGATTAGGACGGCACAGTTGAATGACACAGGTTAAATGCATCATGATACTTCATCCTGGTTGTACATGTTGAATAATAGGATGTGTGGTGTGTGTGGTCCTCTGATCCGAATCTGTTCTGGATATTGCTTTTCCTGACTCTTTACTATCTACTCCTTGCTTATCTACTCATTTACAAAGCCTGCAGCATGTTTGCATGTGTGTTTGTGTGTGTGTGTGCTTGTTCCGTTATGTCTTTGTGTGTGTTTCTCATGCGTGTTTGGCTAGGTTTTTTAGTTTAGTGTTTAGTGTAAACATCTCTGAAGAAAAGGAATAGGTGACATTTTGGGCCGAGACCCTTCTTCAGACTGAGAGTCAGGGGAGAGGGAGACGAGAGATTTTGAGATACAAAGAACAAATGAAGGAAAGCAATGCCAAAGGACAAATCAAAGCTAGCAACGATGGTCAAGGAAACGTGGAGCCCACAATGGTCCATTGTTGGCTGTGGAGAAAGTAATTACGAGTGAAACTAATGAGTGAAACAGTGGAACTAAGCCAGACAACAGTGAAACTAGTAGAATGACTAGGATGGGGGAGGGACGGGGAGAGAGAGGGAATGCAACAACTATAAATTCACAGTGGTCATTATCCTTTGTTGCATTGGGCTTATGGGCTGGTATATAATATAAAAACTCAAGTGGTGCAACTGGTTGAGCTGTGGCCTGACGGCACCAGAGACCCGTGTTTGATCCTGATCTCAAGTGCTGTCTGTGTGGGGTTTGCACGTTCTCCCTGTGACATTCTCTCTGTGACCACGTGGGTTTCCTCTGGGTTTTCTCCCACACTCCAAAGACGTGCGGGTTTGTAGATTAATTGTAAAATGCCCTTAGTGTGTAGTGGGTGGATGAGAAAGTTGGATAATGTAGAACTTTTGTGAATGGGTGATCGATGGTCGGTGTGGGCTTGGTGGGCCGAAGGGGGTTTCCATGCTGTATCTCAAAACTAAGCTGGGTACAGTGAAATGCTTGGTTTTGCAAAGATCCTAGGCAGGACACAAGTGTCGCCATGATTTGGCACCAACAAAGTTACAAAGGTACTGTTCTGCACTTTGCTAACAATCTTTTTGTGAGGTAAACAGCATTATATATATTCCTGCCAATTATGAGCATTGTATTAATCCAATGTTCATAAATTCATAAGTTCTAGGAGCAGGATTAGGCCATTCGGCCCATCGTCTACCTCACCATTTAATCAGGGCTGGTCTATCTTTCCCTCTCAACACCATTCTCCTGGCTTCTCCCCATAACCCCCGACACACATAATAATCAAGAATCTGGCAATCTCTGCCTTAAAGATATCCACTGACTTGGCCTCCGCAGTCATCTGTGGCAATGAGCCTAATAGGTCCTAGACTCTCCCACTAGTGGAAACATCCTTCCCACACCCACTCTCTATCCAGGTCTTTCACTATTTGGTAAGTTTCAATGAAGTTCCCCTCCTCCCCCCCCACCACCCCCTCATCCTTTTAAACTCCAGCGAGTCGAAGCCCAGAGCCGTCAAACGGTACGGTAACCCAATCATTCCTGGGATCTTGCTTGTGTTGTCCTACTCGGATCGTTGCCATGACAACAATAGGTAGAAGGTTGTGGCTGGATAGTCCAGTGACCCCCAGATCTGTTGCTGAACCTGGGAAAGTGGGTGTGTGACACTCTAATTTTTAGTTTAGTTTAGTTTAGAGGTACAGCATGGACACAGGCCCTTCGGCCCACCGAGTCCGCACCGACCAGAGATCCCTGCACACTAACACTATCCTACACACACTAGGGCCAGTTATATATACCAAGCCAATTAACCTACAAACCCGTACGTCTTTGGAATGTGGGAAGAAACCGAAGATCTCGGTGAAAACCCACGCAGGTCATGGGGAGAATGTACAAACTCCGCACAGGCGGCACCCGTAGTCAGGATTGAATCCGTGTCTCTGGCGCTGTAAGGCAGCAACTCTACCGCTGCGCCACCGTGCCAAATCTGCAGCAAACACCTTCATGTCTTGTTGAATGGTAAAGAATGGATTGGGCACTGAAAGATCTCAGCATCACAGCTCCGCACAATGGAACGTCTCAATTTGCAGTCCCTATAATTGCACCATTATTTTTAAGTTTTATCCACATTGATTCCATTTTATTGAGGCTGCAGTATAAATTTGAGAAATATCGCAGGTTGTTGAAAGTGAGTAATAACATTGCAATTGGACCAAACAATTCAAGCAAATTTATTGGTCTCATTTATAACTTTATTCCTCTCTGTGGTCAAATTGTTAAGGAACCTGGTGTGCATGACGTAACCTAAATCAGACCTTAATCAGTTTAATTTATTGTCTCCTTGATTCTGAGGCGTTAATCCACAGGCTTGCATGTGCTCTGTGCATGAAACATTTCCAGCATTTCAAACAATTTGCCATGCGTTTCTCTCCCCGCTGTACAGATTCTCACAGCCGCCCTGGTTACATCACATTCTGTTTGAAAAAGCACCGAACACAACTTGTTTGATTGGGGCAGAAAGGCATGAAGTTTCAGATTAATGTTGCCATTTAAACCATCGCACACTCCGTGCTTTCTGTTATACAGAAATAAAATTAAACAGTCAGGGCTCATTGGTTTTTGCCGTCACTCGCTCCCCACAGGACTCGCGAAGCAGCCACGCTGAAGACAAATCTACAGGTTATGGCAAGTGACAGGGCTGGAAAATTTCATAGAATAGGTATTTACACTGGAAATAATTCAGTGTTTTGAGATTGAAAGTGTATTTATCTAAGTGACAGCTAGCTGTGGAAGACTGATGTGGGCTCTCAATGTTAAAGGAGGCAGTTGGTAAAACTGGACGGCAATAGAATGCAATTGAGTTTAGATGGTATATTGCGGACAGCAGGCTTGTTGTGGTGACCAGTAGCATGAGGAATGAGTTGTTTTCAAGTAAAAGTAATAGTTTGGGCAGCACGGTGGCGCAGCGTTAGAGTTGCTGCCTCACAGCGCCAGAGACCCGGGTTCAATCCTGACTACGGGTGCTGTCTGTAGAGAGTTTGTACATTCTCCCTGTTATCACGTGGGTTTTCTCCGGGTGCTCCGGTTTCCATCCACACTCCAAACACGTACAGGTTTGTAGGTTAATTGGATTCGGTAAGAAAAATTGGGAATAGTCACTAGTGTGTAGGATGGTCCTAGTATACGGGGTGATTGTTGGTTGGTGCAGACTCAATGGGCCGAAGGGCCTGTTTTCGCTCTGTTTCTCTAAAGTCTAAAGTTCGGGCAGGCAAACAACAAACTGTTGGCTGCATGTGGCTCATTAATATTGTTTGTGACAGGAACATACAATCTCTATAATAGAATGATTTAGATTTCCTTGCATCCAACCCTCTCCACCCCGCCCTCTCTGTCCAGTATTAAATCACCTCAGGACAGAGTGTGTTATGCTGGCTCCAGAGAAGCTGTTTCATTGACTCCTTGCCCATGGAATGTTCTTGTTGAACATTGAAGTCCCACAGCTTATCCTGGTCGGTACAGGTGACGTCTTTGGCACCAACTCTGATCATCATCCTGGTTGTGTGATCAGGACAATGTACATGGAACAGAGCACATCTGGAGGCCCTTTGGCCCACAATGTCCATACCGAGCATAGTGCCAGGTAAAATGAATTACCTTTGCCTCATTATCCCATGTAGTCTCCTGAGATAATGTTCATAAGTTATAGGGGCAGAATTAGGCCATTCGGCCCATCAAGTCTACACCGCCATTCAATCATGGCTGATCTATCTCTCCCTCCCAGCCCCATTCTCCTGCCTTCTCCCCATAACCCCTGACAACTGTACTAATCAAGAATCTATCTATCTCTGCCTTAAATATATCCATTGACGGCCTCCACAGCCTTCTGTGGCAATGAATTCCACAGATTCACCACCTTCTGACCCCTCTACTGAGTGTTCCTGCACTGAGACTTGTAGCACACATCAGCAACCCTCCCCATTCTGGCCACCGTTGTCTGCTTCTAGCACCTACTGTTACAGAGTTACAGAGTCATAGAGTCTCACAGTGTGGAAACAGGACCTTTGGCCCAACTTGCCCACATTGACCAACATGTCCCATCTACACTAGTCTCACCTGGCTGCATTTGGCCCATATCCCTCTAATCCAGTCCTATCCATGTACCTGTCTAAATGTTCCTTAAACGTTGCGATAGTCCCTGCCTCAACTACCTCCTTTGGCAGCTCATTTCATACACCCACCACCTTTTGTGTGAAAAAGTTAGCCCTCAGATTCCTATAAAATCTTTCTCCCCCCCCTTCATCTTAAACCTATGTCCTCTGGTCCTCGTTTACCCCACTATGGACAAGAGAATCTGTGCGTCAACATCAAAGAAGCACCTGTTTTTTTCCTGGCGTGCTCTCCACCTTCTGAACCTTCTGCTGGTTTTGAACTCTGTACCGGGTAGCGTTGTTCCACACGCTGCCTCTCTCACCCATTGAGGCTGGGTTCCACTAATTCTCTGCCCCCTCAGTACATCGACCCTTATCCCCAACCTACCTCTGCCACCTTCAGCCTCCCCTCCCCCCCACTGGCTCCATCTGCCCTCTCCTTCCCTTGCTTGTTTCCACCCATCGCTACCTGCCTCCACTACTCGCCCTCTCCCCACCGAGCACTACTTCCATCTACCACCTGCTGGTCCCCGTCTCACCTCTCCTCTTGATCTTGCCTCTAAACCCTGATGCAGTGAGCGACCCAAACCGAAACTTTGACGATTCCATTCCCTCCACGGGTATTCCTTGACCTGGGTTATGCTGAGTTCCGCTAGCAGTCTGCTCTTGTGTTTTATTTCCCAGGTACACGACACAACCTGTCATCCTTCTAATTTGTCCTTTTCCTCAATTAGTTATGCTCTCCAGCTGTTAGAGCCACACCATGCAGTGGCAGGCCCTTCTGCCCGTCTGGCCCGCACTGACCATCAAGCATCCATGGGCGGCACAGTGGCGCAGCGGTAGAGTTGCTGCCTTGCAGCGCCAGAGACTTGGGTTCAATCCTGACTATGGCCGCTGTCTGTACGGATTTGTACGTTCTCCTCGTGACCTGCGTGGGTTTTCTCCGGGAGCTGCCGATTTCTCCCACACTCCACAGACGTACAGGCTTGCAGGTTAATTGGCTTGGTATAAAGGTAAATAGTTCCTATTTGACGTGCGGGGATCGCTGGTCGGTGCACACTGAGTGGGTCGAAGGGCCTGTTTCCGCACTGTATCTCTAAACTAAACTAAACTAAAGATCCATCCACACTAATGTCTTTTGCCCACATCCCCACCACCAGGCTTCAGATCCTACCCCTTCCCCCATACTGAGGGCAATTTTCAATGTCCAATTATTCTACGTCTTTGGAAATGGGGAAAAAACTGAAGCACCTGGAGAAACCCTGAGGGCTCGCATGGAGAATGTGCAAAGTCTACACTGAGAGCACAGTGGGTGAGGATTGGACCTGAGTATTGGCGCTGTGCAACACGGCCATATACTGCATGCTAAGGCTAGCCTTGGATCTAGGACTCAAAATCCTTCCTTTGATGCAAATGTCCATATTTTCACCAACCCCACCACTCTGTGGGGCTCCTTACAAGCCAATGATTATGGGACTCAGAGTGAGACTATAACTCAATCTAGGACTTCACTAACTAGCATTATCTGCTGTGTAAACACCAATGAGACTGTGTCAAAAGTAATTACTTTCTCACAAGCAAGGAGCTCAGTTCAGTTTAGTTTATTGTCACGTGTACCGAGGTGCAGTGAAAAGCTTTTGTTGCGTGCTAACCAGTCAGCGTAAAGACAATACATGATTACAATCGAGCCATTTACAGTGATAAGGGAATAACCTTTAGTGCAAGGTAAAGCCAGTAACGCCCACTCAAAGATGGTCCGATGAGGTAGATAGTAGTTCAGGACCGTTCTCTAGTTGTGATAGGATGATTCAGTTACTTGATAAGAGCTGGGAAGAAACTGTCCCTGAATCTGGAGATGTGCGTTTTCACACTTCTGTACCTTTTGCCCAATGGTGAGACCCCTTAAGACTCAGGGCTGTTCATAAGCAAGATTTCCTCTTGCAATTTTTGTTCCTGTTAGTTCTACTTTCATTTGTCTCTTCATTCAAATCACGTGGTGTTATTTTGTTTGACCTTTTCTTTACTCTAGTGCAGAGTTATCTTTGGTATTCTTCTCATTGGCTCTCCCACACCACCGTTGTCCAGTGTCCATTGTCCAGGCTTTTTGATGGTCCTGCATTCTCCTTCTATAAGAACAACGATACCCCAGAGCTCAGATACCCCAATGATTCATTCGCCTTGTCACCCTGCCTCTCTCATCCTATCCACACTCTGACCTCACCTCACCTTTCCTCAAGATGTAAGAAGACATTGTTATTAATTATAAAAATGATCCAATTCTTCTCTTGCTTTATTAAAACCATATAGCTTAGAACCATGTCCTATTTTATAGGCAACTAGGACATGGAACAGAGAACAGGCCCTTCGGCCAACAATGTCCGATCTGCTTCTACATGATCCATATCCTCTCCATTCCCTGCATATCCAAAAGCCTCTGTATATCTGTATAGACTCTTGTAGCACAGAAACGATGGCACAACTGTCCGAGATGCCCCATCTAAGCTAGTCCCATTTGCCCGCATTTGCCCCATATCCCTCTAAACCTTTCCTATGCATGTACCTGTCGAAACTTCTTTTAAATGTTCTAGTTCTTGCCTCAACGACCACCACTGCTGCTCGTTCCATATATCGACAACCCTCTGAGTGAAATGTTGCCCCTTAGGTTCCTTTAAATCTTTCCCCTCACCTTAAACTACGTCCACCAGTTCTTGATTTATTATTTAAATCATTCATTAAAGCAACTGATGTACCTGACATCAACTCCAGGTGCAACTGATGTACCTGACATCAACTCCAGGTGCAACTTGCACCTTTCAGGTAATGTCCTTGTGAACATCTGCATTTCACCTTTGCACAACTTTGCAGCATCTGTTTGGCTCATGCTGATGTGGCCAGGTAAGTTTCCACCTGAATTTAGCAGCAACTGGAGATTTTGGATACAATCTACAATCTTTGCTGGGAAAATTGCAAATGAGCACAACAAGGGATATTAATCATTAATTAACCATTATGAATTAATAATCAGTTATTACTTATTAATTGACAATTGGGGCGGCACGGTGGCACAGCGGATGCCTCACTGTGCCAGAGACCTGTGCTCAAATATGATCTCGGGAGTTTCATGTTCCACTTGTGACCACGTGGGTTTCCTCCAGGTGCCCTGGTTTCCTCCCATATCCAAAGACGTTTGTAGGTTAATTGGCCTCTGTAAATTGCCCCTAGTGTATAGGGAATGGATGAGAAAGTGGGATAACATGGAACTAGTGTAAACAAGAGATTGATGGTCAGTATGGACTCGGTGGGCTGAAGGACTTGTTTCCATGCTGTATATTTCATATAAAATATTTTTGATATTAATATGAATATCTATGAAGATAGGTAATATCATCAAAGACCCACACCATCCTGGCTCCACTCTCATCTCATTGCTACCATTGAGAAGAAGGTACAGGAGCCTGAGAACCATGATCTCTAAGTTAAAGAACAGCTTTTTTCCATTAACCGTCATAGCGGCACAGTGGTGCAGTGGTAGAGTTGCTGCCTTATAGCGCCAGAGATATGGGTTCAATCCTGAATGCTGTCTGTATGGAGTATGTATGTTCACCCTGTGGGTTTTCTCCAGGTGTTCCGGTTTCAACTACATTCTGAAGACGTTCGGGTTTGTAGGTTAATTGGCCTCATTAATTTATTAATTGGCCTCTTTGACCATGGATGAACAAAGGAGGAGGACTGGCTGAACTTTGTTGCCTTCCACCACAGTGAAGAATGCTGTGGTGGATGTTTGTGTTCAATTCTATTGTGTATTGTGTGTTCTCTTTTTTAAGTGTATCGCAGCTGGTAAATTCATTTCACTGCACCTTCGAGTGCCTGTGACAAATAAATTTGACTTTGACTTTAAATTGTCCCCAGTGTCCAGGATAGATGTAAGAGTGATTGTGGTCGGTACAGACTTGGTGGGCAGAAGGGCCTGTTTCCACGCTGTATTTCTAAAATTATAACTAAATTAAAATATCAGGCTCGTGAACCACCCTTCATGACCCAAACTACAACCCTACCTCCGCACTGAACTGCTATGGACTTTGTATAATGTAACAATATGTATTCAGCTTGTACTATAATGTTCCAGTCACCTGATATTACTAATGTTTTGTTGGATTATTGATGACTATTTATTAGTAGTGTTGGGGCATTAATGTATCTGTAAAGCTGCAGAAAGTGAGAATCTCACTGTTCTGCTCCTCGTACATATGGCTAATAAATACATTTGACTCTTGATAATCCCTCACATCCTGGTGCAGGGATTATCAAGGACTGGTGCAGAAGGCAGGGATTCAAATTTCTGGATCATTGGGACCTCTTTTGTGGAAGGTTCGACCTGTACAAAAAGGATGGGTTGCACTTGAACCTGAGGGGGACCGATATCCTGGCGGGGAGATCTGCAAAGGCTACTGGGGAGACTTTAAACTAGAATGGTTGGGGGGAGGGACTCAAATAGAGAATGCTATTAGACAGTGTGTGAGGCAGGAGGCAGAGAAGGAAAGCACTCAGACCCAACATGTAGGGGGGAAAGAAGAAAACAATAATAAACAGAGAATAAGAGGTGGTGGGGTTCTTAAATGGGTGAGCAGAGAAACAGAGGGGTGTAAAGTGCGGGCGGAAGCAATAGGTAGCAAAGTGAAAAGTAAAAGTGGCAGGCATACAAATCCAGGGCAAAAATCAAAAAGGGCCACTTTTCAACATAATTGTATAAGGGGTAAGAGCGTTGTAAAAACAAGCCTGAAGGCTTTGTGTCTCAATGCAAGGAGCATTCGTAATAAGGTGGATGAGTTGAACGTGCAGATAGCAATTAATGATTATGATATAGTTGGGATCACGGAGACATGGCTCCAGGGTGACCAAGGCTGGGAGCTGAACATCCAGGGATATTCAATATTCAGGAGGGATAGAGAGAAAGGAAAAGGAGGTGGGGTAGCGTTGCTGGTTAGAGAGGAGATTAACGCAGTGGAAAGGAAGGACATTAGCTTGGAGGATGTGGAATCGGTATGGGTAGAGCTGCGAAACACTAAGGGGCAGAAAACGCTGGTGGGTGTTGTGTACAGGCCACCTAGCAGTAGTAGTGAAGTTGGGGATGGCATCAAACAGGAAATTAGAAATGCGTGCAACAAAGGCAAAACAGTTATAATGGGTGACTTCAATCTACATAAAGATTGGGTGAATCAAATTGGCAAGGGTGCTGAGGAAGAGGATTTCTTGGAATGTATGCGGGATAGTTATCTAAACCAACATGTAGAGGAACCAACGAGAGAGCAGGCTATTCTAGACTGGGTATTGAGTAATGAGGAAGGGTTAGTTAGCAGTCTTGTTGTACGTGCCCCCTTGGGCAAGAGTGACCATAATATGGTTGAGTTCTTCATTAGGATGGAGAGTGACATTGTTAATTCAGAAACAACGGTTCTGAACTTAAAGAAAGGTAACTTTGAGGGTATGAGACGTGAATTGGCCAAGATTGACTGGCAATTAGTTCTAAAAGGGTTGACGGTGGATATGCAATGGAAGGCATTTAAAGACTGCATGGATGAACTACAAAAATTGTTCATCCCAGTTTGGCAAAAGAATAAATCAGGGAAGGTAGTGCATCCGTGGATAACAAGGGAAATCAGGGATAGTATCAAAGCAAAAGATGATGCGTACAAATTAGCCAGAAAAAGCAGCATACCAGAGGACTGGGAGAAATTCAGAGACCAGCAGAGGAGGACAAAGGGCTTAATTAGGAAAGGGAAGATAGATTATGAAAGGAAACTGGCAGGGAACATAAAAACTGACTGCAAAAGGTTTTATAGATATGTGAAGAGAAAGAGATTAGTTAAAACAAATGTAGGTCCCTTGCAGTCAGAAACAGGTGAATTGATCATGGGGAACAAGGATATGGCGGACCAATTGAATAACTACTTTGGTTCCGTCTTCACTAAGGAAGACATAAATAAACTGCCGGAAATAGCAGGGGGCCGGGGGTCAAAGGAGATGGAGGAGCTGAGTGAAATCCAGGTTAGTCGGGAAGTGGTGTTGGGTAAATTGAATGGATTAAAGGCCGTTAAATCACCAGGGCCAGATAGGCTGCATCCCAGAGTACTTAAGGAAGTAGCTCCAGAAATAGTGGATGCATTAGTGATAATTTTTCAAAACTCTTTAGATTCTGGAGTAGTTCCTGAGGATTGGAGGGTAGCAAACGTAACCCCACTTTTTAAGAAGGGAGGGAGAGAGAAAACGGGGAAGTACAGACCAGTTAGTCTAACGTCGGTAGTGGGGAAACTGCTAGAGTCAGTTATTAAAGATGGGATAGCAGCACATTTGGAAAGTGGTGAAATCATTGGACAAAGTCAGCATGGATTTACGAAAGGTAAATCGTGTCTGACGAATCTTATAGAATTTTTCGAGGATGTAACTAGTAGAGTGGATAGGGGAGAACCAGTGGATGTGTTATATCTGGACTTTCAGAAGGCTTTCGACAAGGTACCACATAAGAGATTAGGGTACAGACTTAAATCACACGGTATTGGGGGTTCAGTATTGATGTGGATAGAGAACTGGCTGGCAAACAGGAAGCAAAGAGTAGGAGTAAACGGGTCCTTTTCACAATGGCAGGCAGTGACTAGTGGGGTACCGCAAGGCTCAGTGCTGGGACCCCAGCTATTTACAATTTATATTAATGAACTGGATGAGGGAATTGAAGGCAACATCTCCAAGTTTGCGGATGACACTAAGCTGGGGGGCAGTGTTAGCTGTGAGGAGGATGCTAGGAGACTGCAAGGTGACTTGGATAGGCTGGGTGAGTGGGCAAATGTTCGGCAGATGCAGTATAATGTGGATAAATGTGAGGTTATCCACTTTGGTGGCAAAAACGGGAAGGCAGACTATTATCTAAATGCTGGCCGATTAGGAAATGGGGAGATGCAGCGAGACCTGGGTGTCATGGTACACCAGTCATTGAAAGTAGGTATGCAGGTGCAGCAGGCAGTGAAGAAAGCGAATGGTATGTTGGCCTTCATAGCAAGAGGATTTGAGTATAGGAGCAGGGAGGTTCTACTGCAGTTGTACAGGGTCTTGGTGAGACCACACCTGGAGTATTGCGTACAGTTTTGGTCTCCAACTCTGAGGAAGGACATTATAGCCATAGAGGGAGTGCAGAGAAGGTTCACCAGACTGATTCCTGGGATGTCAGGACTTTCATATGAAGAAAGACTGGATAGACTTGGCTTTTTCTCGCTAGAATTTAGGAGATTGAGAGGGGATCTTATAGAAACGTACAAAATGCTTATGTGGTTGGACAGGCTAGATGCAGGAAGATTGTTCCCGATGTTGGGGAAGTCCAGGACAAGGGGTCACAGCTTAAGGATCAGGGGGAAATCCTTTAAGACCGAGATGAGGAAAAGCTTTTATACACAGAGAGTGGTGAATCTCTGGAACTCTCTGCCACAGAGGGTAGTTGAGGCCAGTTCATTTGCTATATTTAAGAGGGAGTTAGATGTGGCCCTTGTGGCTAAAGGGATCAGGGGGCATGGAGAGAAGGCAGGTACGGAATACTGAGTTGGATGATCAGCCATGATCATATTGAATGGCGGTGCAGGCTCGAAGGGCCGAATGGCCTACTCCTGCACCTATTTTCTATGTATCTATGTATCTATGTATAAGCATGTAAGGTGGAACTGTCTCTAGTCAAGGGCTCATTATTTATTATCTTGTTGTAAATGTGCACAGACATTACATTCACGCGGTCCCCCGTGTCTAGCTTGGCTTTCACGGGCTTGTTATTAATTGTCATTGGAACAGAAGGATCCATAATCTTACCAGCTGTGTGAACGATTGATTGCACAGTCGACTCCTAATATGTGCTAATTGGATCGTCCGCGTGAGCAGAGTCCAGCTGGTCTTGAGATTCAGGAATTGTTTGGTTGTGTTGCAACCGGTGCAGATTAAACGCTGAGCTGGAGGGTCTGTTCCCAAGGGACCTGCAAAAGACGGCGAAATGGTACATCTTTTGGCAGTAGTTGCATGGCTTTCACTAAGCCGGACAAGACGATCGCCCCTTGTTGTGGGAGTAATAACAATTAGGGCACCTCTGAGGGGGCTCATTGGCAAATCCCCGGTTAGCCGGTTGATAAGGCTCATTCATCTGTTGAAACCCGTCAGGTTTATTGTCTTCGTCTCAGAGTCAAGCTGTTCGCCTAATGGAGCAAAAATCTCAGACATTCGACAGGCATGTATTGCTTGCTCAAGGGTTAAATCAGTATTCCGCAGTAACTCAGACCTTAGCTTTTGATCGGCCATACCGCTGACCAGCTTATCCCGGATTAATTCATTCGTCATGATCTGAAAGCGATATCTCTCAGCCATATATTTCAAGTCACAAATAAATCTTTCTTCCGGCTCATCGGGAAGCTGGTGTCTCGTTGTTAATTTGCCTCTTTCTAAAATCACATAGATCACGGAATTTACGCAGCAAAACATTAGGATCACGCATAGACTCAGCAGGGACAACTACCTGATCGTTGTCATCGTAGACGGCTGGTGCGTATTCAAATGTCCGTGCTCTCATCATGGCTTCGGTTTCTGCCAGGTTAAGGAGGACGGAAGCCTTGACAGCGTCTGGTTCATTTCGGTGGACGATATTGATGTAGTATTCGTAGTCAATTTCAAAGAGGCTCCATCGTTCCCCGATGTCAGAATCGAAGGTAAGCTGCGCAGGCTTTCTGCATGATTGAGCCATAGCGATACGAGTAAACTGATAAACAGAAATAAAACCCGATAAACGGACGCAGTGGGTTACTCCAAGCTTACTGACAACATGTAAATAAGCAAGCTGCACAATATGGAGTTCAGTCATATTTAATCTGTACACATAGTATAGCGGTACAGCAGGTTGTTAGTTGTTAGTTCATCGTTACCGCTTCCAAGAATGACCAGTGTAGGAAGTGGGTGTTAGCATAAATCATACAGTAGGATGGGGTTAGTGATGCTATTTCTACTGTGATTGGTTCACATGAAATAACCAATCTACAAAAATGCAATCAGCTGTTCGGCATGCCGTGTGCTTAAAACTGCAATGGGAATTGAAATGCAATGTGAAGGCAATGAGCTGTTGGCCTGCCATGTGCTTGAAACTGCAATGGCAATGTAAATGAAATGAAAATGCAATGAGCTGCTTGGCCTGCCCTGTGGAAGAAACTGCAATGTCAATGGAAATGAAATGAAAATGCAATGTTTGGTCTGCCCTGTGCTTGAAAATGCAATGGCAATGGAAATAAAATGAAAATGCAATAAGCTGTTTGGCCTACTCTGTGCTTGAAACTGCAATGACATTGGAAATTAAAAGAAAATGCAATGCGCTGTTTGGCCTGACGGTGCTTGAAACTGCAATGGCAATGGAAATGAAATTAAAACGTAATCAGCATGTTGGCTTGCCCTGTGCTTGAAACAGCGATGGAAATGGAAATTAAATGAAAATGCAATCAGCTGTTTGGCCTACTCTGTGCTTGAAACTGCAATGGTAATGGCAATGGATTGAAAATGTAATCTGCGTTTGACCTGACCTGTGCTTGAAACTGCAATGGCAATGGAAATTAAATTAAAATGAAATCAGCTGTTCGGCCTGCCGTGTGCTTGAAACTGCAATGGAATGGAAATTAAATATAAATGCAATGAGCTGTTGGCCTGCGCAGTGCTTGAAACTGCAATGGCAATGGAAATGAAATGAAAATACAAAGAACTGCTTGGCCTGCCCTGTGCTTGAAACTACAATTACAATGGAAATTAACTGAAAATGCTATGAGCTGTTTAGCCTGCCCTGTGCTTGAAAATACAATGTCAATGGGAATGAAATGAAAATGGAATCTGCTGTTTGGCCTGCCCTGTGCTCGAAACTGCAATGGCAATGGGAATGAAATGAAAATCCAATGAGCTGTTTTGACAGCCCCGAGCTTGAAACTGCAATGACATTGGAAATGAAATGAAAAAGCAATCCTCTGTTTGGCCTGCGCTGTGTTTGAAACTGCAATGGCAATGGCAATGGATTGAAAATGCAATCAGTTGTTTGGCCTGCCCTGTGCATGAAACTGCATTAACAATGGAAGTGAAATGAAAAAGCAATAAGCTGTTCGGCCTGCCCTGTGCTTGAAACTGCGACGGCAATGGAAGTGCAATGAAAATGCAATCAGGTTCTTGGCCTGCCGTGTGCTTGAAACTGCAATGGCAATGGAATTGAAATGAAAATGCAATCAGCTGTTTAGCCTGCCCTATTCTTGAACCTGCAAAGGCAATGTATGTGAAATTAAAAATGCAATCTGCTGGTAGCCTGCCATGTGCTTGATACTGCAATGGCAATGGAAGAGAAATGAAAATGCAATACGCTGTTTGGGATGCCCTGTGCTTGAAACTGCATTGCTATGGAAGTGAAATGAAAATGCAATCGGCTGTTTGGTCTGGCCTCTGCTTGAAACTGCGATGGCAATGGAAATGAAATGAAAATGCAATCATCTGTTCGGCCAGCCGTGTGCTTGAAACTGCAATGGGAATGGGAATGAAATGTAAATGGAATGAGATGTTGGCCTGCCTTGTGCTTGAAACAGCAATGGCAATGGAAATGAAATGAAAACCCAATGACCTGTTTGGCCAGCCCTGAGCTTGAAACGGCAATGACTATGAAAATGAAAGGCAAATGCAATCCGCTGCTTTGCGAGCACTGTGCTTCAAACTGCAGTGGGAATGGAGGTGAAATGAAAATCCAATTAGCTGTTTGGCCTGTCCTATGCTTGAAACTGCAATGGCAATGGAAGTGAAATGAAAATACAATCAGCTGTTTGGCCAGCCCTGTGCTTGAAACTGCAATGGCAATGGAAGTGAAATGAAAATGCAATCAGCACTTTGGCCTGCCCTGTGGTTGAATCTGCAATGGCTGTGGAAGTGAAAGCAAAATGCAATCAGCTGTTTGAACTGCACTGTACTTGAAACTGCAATGGCAATGGATGTGAAATGAAAATGCAATCGTGAAATGAAAATGCAGTAGGCTGCTTGGCCTGCCCTGTGCTTGAACCTGCAATGGCAATGGAAGTGAAATGGAAATGCAATCAGCTGTTTGGCCTGCCCTGTGCTTGAAACTGGAACGGCAATGGAAATGAAATGCAAATGCAATCGTCAGATTGGCCTGCCCTCTGCTTGAAACTACGATGGCAATGGAAAATAAATGAAAATGCAATCAGTTGTTAGGGTTGCCCTGTGCTTGAAACTGCAATGGCAATGGAAGTTAAATGAAAATGCATTCAGCTGTTCGGCCAACCCCTGTGCTAGAAACTGCAATGGCAATGGAAGTGAAATCCAAATGAAATTAGCTGTTGGCCTGCCCTGTGCTTGAAACTGCAATGGGAATAGAAGTGAAATGAAAATGCAATCAGCTGTTCGGCCTGCCCTGTGCTTGAAACTGAAAAAGGCAATGTAAGTGAAATGAAAATTCAATGAGCTGTTCGGCCTGCCCTGTGCTTTAAACTAGGCTTGAGTGATTGAGCTGCCAGCCTACCAGGCCTGAGTGACTGAGCTGCCAGCCCACCAGTCCTGAGTGACTGAGCTGCCAGCCCAAGGATTCATTCGGCCCACAATGACAATAGACAATAGAAAATAGACAATAGGTGCAGGAGCAGGCCATTTGGCCCTTCGAGCCTGCACCGGCATTCAATGTGATCATGGATGATCATCCCCAATCAGTACCCCGTTCCTGCCTTCTCCCCATATACCCTGACACCGCTATTTTAAGAGCCCCATCTAGCTCTCTCTTGAAAACATCCAGAGAACCTACCTCCACCGCCCTCTGAGGCAGAGATTTCCACAGACTCATCACTCTCTGTGAGGAAAAGTGTTTCCTCGTCTCCGTTATAAATGGCTTACTCCTTAGACTTAAACTGTGGCACCTGGTTCTGGTTTCCCCCAACGTCGGGAACATGTTTCCTGCCTCTAGTGTGTCCATGCCCTTAACAACTGTATAAGTTTCAAAGAGATCTCCTCTCATCCTTCTAAACTCCAGTGTGTACAAGCCCTGTTGCTCCATTCTCTCATCATATGACTGTCCCGCCATCGAGGGAATTAACATTGTGAACCTACGCTGCACTCCCTCACTAGCAAGAATATCCTTCCTCAAATTTGGGGACCAAAACTGCACACAATACTCCAAGTATGGTCTCACTAGGACGCTGTAGAACTGCAGAAGTACCTCTTTGCTCCTATATTCGACACCTCCTGTTATTAAGGCCAACATGCCATTCGATTTCTTCAGTGCCTACTGTACCCGCATGCTTACTTTCATAGATTAATGTAGAAGGACAACCCATATCCCGTTATACTTCCCCTTTTCCCAACTTGACGCCCTTTAGATAGTAATCTGCATTCCTGTTTTTTCTACCTCACATTTATCCGCATTAAACTTCATCTGCCATGCATCTGCCCACTCCCCCAACCTGTCCAAGTCAGCATGCATTCTCATGGCATCCTCCTCACAGTTCACATTGGCACCTAGCTTTGTGTCATCTGCAAATTTGCTAATGTTACTTAGAATCCCATCATCCAAATCATTGATGTTTATTGTAAATAGCTGCGATCCCAGCACAGATCCTTGCGGTACCCCACTAGTCACTGACTTCCATTCTGAAAGGGACCCGTTAATCCATACTCTTTGTTTCCTGTCTGCCAACCACTTCTCTATCCATGTCAGCACTCTACCCCAAACACCATATGCCCTAATTTTGCCCACTAATCTACCATGTGGGACCTTATCAAGTGGTTTCTGAAAGTCCAGGTACATTACATCCACTAACTCTCCCTTGTCCATTTTCCGAGTTACATCTTTAAAAAATTCCAGAAGATGAGTCAAGCATGATATCCCCTTTGTAAATCCATGCTGATCCTGTTATTGCTATCCAAATGTGCGGCTATCTCATCTTTGATAATTGACTGCAGCATCTTACCCACCACCGATGTCAAGCTAACTGGTCTATAATTCCCCGTTTTCTCTCTCCCGCCTTTCTTAAAAAGTGGGATAACTTTAGCTACCCTCCAATCCACAGGATCTGATCCTGAGTCTATATAACATTGGACAATTATCACCAATGCATCCACGATTTCTAGAGCCACTTCCTTAAGTACCCTGGGATGCAGACCATCAGCCCTGGGGATTTATCAGCCTTCAGTCCCATCAGTTTATCCAACACCATTTCCTGCCTAATGTGGATTTCCTTCAATTCCTCTATCACCCCAGATCCTCTGGCCACTACTATATCAGGAAGATTGTTTGTGTCCTCCTTAGTGGCTCCATAGTAGTCCATACTAGTCCACTGGGAATCAGTCCCTTCAGCCCACAATATCCATACTAGCGTTCCAGAAAGTCCCCATCGCACTGGTCAACAATATTGGAATTGGTGGAGAGGTGGAACATTGCATTGGGGGAACAGCCCTCCCGTGTAAACATGGGACCGAACGGGTCCCACTTAGTCTAGTTGAGTATAAACGACAAGATATCCTGTTGCAGCTTAAGAGAAATTTGGTCAATATTGAATTTGGAGCGTGGTTTGAAGTTATGGTTTACCAATTACTGTCTGCAGAGGATGTTTATCAGAATGCTGCCGAGATAACGTTGTCTTCCTTTCAAAAGAATGGTGACAGAGACAAATGTGGATTATTTTCTCATGTATCTGAATATCTGAATTCTCTCCGGCATTCTCTCCCTGACATTGTGTCCCTGCCATTCTGTCTCAGCCATTCTTAACCTGCCATTTTCCCTCTATCATTATCTCTGCGCTCCCGCTGCCTCTATGCCCCTCTTTGTGCCCTCCTCTCTCTGTGCTCACCTCTCCTTCTGCCTCCTCTCGCTCGGAGCCTCTTTTTGTGTGCAGAGAGGGCAGAAATAGAGGGCATACAGGGAGCCCCCCCCCCCTCGCTCCCTCTCTCTGCCCCCGCTCTCTGCACTTCTCTATCTCTGCCTTTCTCTGTGCCCACTATCTCCGCCAAACTCTCGTCGCCATTCCCTCCCGACCACTGTCGCCATTTTCTCTGTGCCATTCTCTCTTCACGCGCTCACTCTACAATCCTGTCTCCCCCCCCCTTCTGCCTTTCCCTACCCTCACTCTCTCTGTCCCCTCTCCGACTTATTAGAGGTATATCGTGGGGGACAAAGTCAGAACCGTTTTCCCAGCGTGTAAATGTCAAATACCAGAGGGTATATTCTTAATGTGAGATAACAAAAATGTAACGAAGGTGTGTGAAACCTTTGTTTCCGCAGAGAATGTGGGTGCCTACAACACACGGCTAGTTGCGGCGAAGGAGGCAGATATGGAAGTATCCCCGAACAGTCTTTTGGATAGGCTTGGATGATTGGTAATGATTGGATGGGTATAGATCAGATGCGTGTGGGGATTTATTTAATTTGACGCCAAGTTGTGACTGCCATTATCTTTCCGGCATTCGCTCCCTGACATTGTGCCCCTGCCATTCTGTCTCAGCTTTTCTTAATCTTCGATTTTCCCTCTATCATTATCTCTGCGCTCCCGCTGACAATATGCTCCTCTTTGTGCACTCCTCTCTCTCTGCTCACCTCTCCTTCTGCCTCCTCTCGCTCGGAACCCCTGTTTGTATGCAGAGTGGGAAGAAATAGAAGGCATACAGGGAAGCCTCCCTCCCCACGCTACCTTTCTCTATCCCCGCTCTCTGCACTTCTCTGTCTCTGCCTTTCTCTGTGCCCCCAATCTCCGCCAAACTCTCGCCGTCATTCGCTCCCGACCAATCTGTCGCCATTTTCTCTGTGCCAATCATTCTGCACCCCCTCTCCCTACAATCCTGTCTCTGCCCCCTCTCTCTTTCCCTACCCTCACTCTTTCTGCCCCCCTCCGAATATCTCTCTCCGCCATACTGTCTCCGCTATTCTCGCTCTATAATTGTCTCTTCATCATATACTTCCTTCCGTTCAATCTGCGCCCCGCCAGCACTACGCCCCTATCGCTGCTCTACCTCTCTTTTGTCCGCTCTCTCCTTCCGCTCTTTCTCTGACGTCTCTATCTGACCGCTCTTACGCTGTCCCACTAACCGTTCATTCGATGTCTGCGTATTCTCTCTGCTCACACCCTCTGAACGCATTATGCCAGCATTGTCCTCTCAGCCCCCTCTCTATCCCCTCTCTCTGATCCACTCCCTGCCACCCTCTCTGCCCCCTCTCTGCTCCTACCCACTGCCGTTTAGTACCCCTTCCTCCCTTTCTCTTCCGACACTTTCTGCCGCCCTCACTGCGTCTCACGGTGTCACCCGAAGGTCTCTGCCCCAGCACTCTCTGCCCACTATCTTCCGCCTCTCCCTCTGGCCCCTCTTTGCCCGCTCTCTGCTCCCCTCCATATGCCCCTCGCTTCGCTTTCCTCTGGCTCTCACCGCTCTCTTTCTCTATCTGCTCCCGCTCTACCTTCCCCTTCTCCATCTGCTCCATATCTGACCTTCTATTTGATCCCCTCTCACTCTCGCCTTTCTGCCCCTCTCTCCCTGCCCCTCTCTGCTCCTCTCTCCTCTTTGCCCCGCTCCATCTGCACCTCTCGCTATCCTCTTTCTGCCACCTCCCTCACTGCCCCGTCTCTCCGCCCCTCTGCCCGCTCTCTCTTAGCCCTCATTCGCGCTGTCATTCACTCTCCGCCATACTCTCTCCGCCATTCTCGCTCTGACATTTTCCCAATCCGTCTTCTCCATTCTCCATGTGCCATGCTCTCTCTCTCTCTCATTCTCTCGGCGCACACGCCCTCTCTCCACAGTTATTTCTGCCTCTTTTCTGCGCCACATAATCTGATCCCGCTCTTTGATTCCCTCTCATCCTAACCCTCTTTTTAACTGTCCCTTTTCTCTGCTCGCTCTGTTCCTTCCCCCATCTGTCTGCTTCTCCCTGCCCACTCTCTGATCCCACACACTTGGTCCCCCTTTCTCTCGGACCCATCTATCTTTGCTTCCCCGTCTCTGCACACTCCCTCCATCCTCTCGCTACTCCCTCTCTGCCCCCTGTTTGCCTGTCTCTCTCATCCCCTCTCTCTCTGCAAGGATAATTCGCTGCCTCATCGCTCTCTGCCCCTTGTTTTTCTGATTAATTTCACTTTGCCCCCTTCATATCTGTCTCCCACTCAGTGTAGCCACCACTCTCTCTCTTCCCCTGTCTTGCTGCCATTCTCTCTCCGCCGTTCTATCCATGACATTTCCCCTACCATTTTATCCGCCATTCTCCTTCTGCCATTTGTCTCTACAATGTATTGTACGCCACTGCCCTTATTCCTGCCCCCTCTCTCTGTGCCCCCTCTCACTATAACCCTTCTTCCTCCGACCCTATATTGCTCTGTCCCCTTTACCTCTGTCCGCTCTCTCCCTTCCCCATTTCTCCCTGCCCCCTCTCTCTTTGACCTATCTCGCTTTGTCTCTTTCTCTGCCTGCCTATCTCTATCCCTGCACCAACTCGCCCCCATTCTCTCTGCGGCATTATCTCCCTTCAATGACTCCCTGACATTTTGTCTCCGCCATTCTTCATCTGCCATTTTCTCTCTATCATTATATTTGCGCCTCCACTCCCTGTGCCCCACTTTGTGCGCCTCTCTCTCTCTCTCTCTCTCTCTCACTCTCTCTCTCTCTCTCTCTCTCTATCTCTATTTCTCTCTCTCTCTCTCTCTCTCTCTCTCTCTCTCTCTCTCTCCCTCTCTTTCCCTCTCACCCCCTCTCTCCCACTCCCTCTCTCTCCCTCTCTCTCTCTCTCTCTCTCTCTCTCTCTCTCTCTCTCTCTCTCTCTCTCTCTCTCTCTCTCTCTCTCTCTCTCTCTCTCTCTCTCTCTCTCCCTCTCTCCCCCTGTCCCTCTCACTCTAACTCTCTCTCTCTCTCTCTCTCTCTCTCTCTCTCTCTCTCTCTCTCTCTCTCTCTCTCTCTCTCTCTCTCTCTCTCTCTCTCTCTCTCTCTCTCTCTCTCTCTCCCGCCCTCCATTCTCCATGTGTTGTCTCTGTCATTCCCTTGGCGCCCCCGCTCTCTCTCCACCGCTCTTTCTGCCTCCCTTTTGGTAGCAATTTTACAGTACCTACCTTCAGCGGCGCTGCTGTTCTGCCACTTGGCGTGTGCGCAACTTTGGCACCTTTGAGGGGGCGCGGGATTAAATCCAGTTTTCTACTGCATTCCTGAGGCGGATTTCCTCGGGCTTCTAGCTGATGAAGAAAAATCGATCGGTCTTCCGATCCCGATATATTGTTTTAAAAATTCGCTGGAAAATTATATAATTTGATTAAAATAAAAAGCGACTTCTAACGCCCTCAACGCCTACAACGTGACGGATGGCAAGAACGGGACAAAGCAAAGGGTAAGACGTTTATTTTAAATATAATGTTGCTCCTTGGGATGGCTTTAATGTAATTTTACGTAGCGAACATTTTATTTGGGCCCTATATGAACCAGCAGTGTTTTTCCTGCCGATATAGGGTTGCAATGGATTTATGAATGGGAAAGCATGCTTGACTAATCTTCTGGAATTCTTTGAGAATGTGACACGTAAAATGGATGAAGGGGTGCCAGTGGATGTAGTGTATCTAGACTATCAGAAAGCATTTGATAAGGTCCCGCACGGGAGACAGATGACTAAAATTAAAGCACATGGTATTGGGGGTAGGGTGTTGACATGGATAGAAAAATTGGTTGGCAGACCGGAAGCAAAGTGCAGGAGTGAACGGAACCTTTTCAGATTCGCAGGCAGTGGCTGGTGGAGTGCCGCAAGAGTCGGTGTTGTGTCGCTACTGTTTACCATATATATTACTGATTTGGAAGAGGGAATTAGGAGCAACACTAGCAAGATAACGGATGACACAAAGCTGGGTGGCAGTGTGAACAATGAAGAGGATGTTAGGATGTTGCAGGGTGACCTGGAATGGTTGATCCGTGGCAGATGCAGTATATTATATATAAATGTGTGGTTATCCACTTTGGCGGATAAAACTAGGAGGCAGATTGTTATCTCAATGGGGTTAAGTTAGGTAAGTGGGAGGTGCAGCGAAACCCGGGCGTCCTTGTACACCGGTCACTAAAAGTTGGCTTACACGTATAGCAGGCCGTGAAGAAAGGTAATGGAATTTGGCCTACATTACAGGAGGATTTCAGTATTGGAGTAAAGAGGTTCGTCTGCCATTGTATAAGGCTCTGGTGAGACCACATCTGGAGTATTGGGTACAGTTTTGGTATCCTTATTTGAGGAAGGACATACTTGTAATTGAGGCAGTGCAGCGTAGGTTCACGAGATTCATGCCTGGGATGGCGGGATTTTCATATGAGGAAAGATTGGAAAGACTAGGCTTTTATTCACTGGAGTTTAGAAGGATGAGGGGGTCTCTTATAGAACCATATCTATATTACTAAAAGTAAGATCTTGACCGCTTTTGACTCACTGCGATGTGATTTCCGACAGAACGCTGCGACTTACGGCTGTCATTTTTGAACAACTAGCTCAGAGGCCCTCTCCGCCGGAATGGACCAGAGGATTTTACCCATCGTTGAAAAATCAGAGAGATACTAATGTTTTAATAGTGTTGCCATTCTCCCTGCTGCCCCTGCTGGTGGGAGGAATATGGACTATAAAACGCGGAAATGGTGTGCCTCACTCAGTCTCTGCAAGATGGAAGCGAGATGTTCACGTCTCTCTGAGCTCTGAATAACACTCAACTGTGATTGCCCTTAATGTGGTTTGAAAATGAAAATATGGTTGGTTTGAAGTAAAATGGCACTGCAAATGGTTGTTTGGGGGGTATGGGTTTAAGTAAAAGGGCACTGCAAATGGTTGTTTAGGAGGTTTGGGTTGAAGAAATGGCACTGCAAATGGTTGTTTAGGGGATTTGTGTTGAAGTAAAAAGTCACTGCAAATGGTTGTTTGGGGGGTTTGGGTTGAAGTAAAAAGGCACTGCAAATGTTTCTTTGGGGGGTTTGGGTTGAAGTAAAAAGGCTCTGCAAAAGGTTGTTTGGGCGGTTTGAGTTGAAGTAAAAAGGCACTGCAAAATGCACCATGTGTGGTTTGAAGAGCAGAAACTTGTAACATTGCAACTTTCGGCGGGAAACTATCTGCACCCTCTCTATGCTTCCTTCTGTTGTTAACCCACTTTTTATCTGTCCCCTTTCTGTCTGCTCGCACTCTTTCTTCCCCAATCTGTCTAATATCTGTCTGCCCACTTTCTATGCCCCCACGCGCTTTGTCCCCCTCTCTCGCGGACCCTTCATTCTTTGCTTACCCCCTCTGCCCACCCTCTCCTCACTCTCTCCACATACTCTCTCTGCCCCCTCTCTGCCTGTCTCTCTGCTTCCCTAGGTAGGATCTTACAGAACATATAAAGTTGTAAAAGGGCTGGACAAGCTAGATGCAGGAAAAAATGTTCCCACTGTTGGGCGAGTCCTGAACCAGGGGCCACAGTCTTGTAATAAAGGGGAGGCCATTTAAGTGAGGTCAGAACAAAACGTTTTCCTCCAGAGAGTTGTGAATATGTGGAATTTCCTGCCACAGAGGGCAGTGGAGGCCATATCACTGGATGAATTTAAGAGAGAGTTAGATAGAGCTCTAGGAGCTAGTGGAATCAAGGGATATGGGGAGAAGGCAGGCACGGGTTATTGATTGGGGACGATCAATCATGATCATAATGAATGGCGGTGCTGGCTCGAAGGACCAAATGGCCTCCTCCTGCACCTATTTTCTATATATCTCTCTCAGCCCTTCTCTCTCTGCAAGGATAATTCTCTACCCATTCGCTCTCTGCCCATTCTCCCTCTGAACCCTCTCTCTTTCACCCTCTATCTATATCTCCCACTCTATCGAGACACCTCTTTCTCTCTGCCGCTTTTGCTGCCATTCTCTCGCCGCCATTCTATCCAAGACGACTGGTTAGGAGGACATGAATGTATTGCACCTCGGGCTGTAGGTTATAATCAACCGCCTGAGGTGTGTGTTTTATAGTAAAAGTCATGCAGTGCAGAGTGCACATCCAGGGAGTTCGCAACCTCTGTTGACGTGATGTTGCACTATGCAATTCGTAATGGGTCGCGGTTCATAATGAGGTCGGAGGTAATATGCGCCATAACCAATCTCTCAAAGCATTCGTCATCACGGACGTTAGTGCCACCTGCACAGGTTTTAAGAACAAGACGATGTATACCAACGGGTCCAGACGCTTTCCGGGAGTTCAACCCCAGAATAATCTTCTGACATCGGCCAATTTAACAGTAGACGATAGATAATGGACAATATGTGCAGGAGGAGCCCATTTGACCCATCGAGTAATTTTGACACCATCGGGGGGTTATGGGGCTTGGGAAGACACATCATCATACTCATCAAAACGTGCGTAGAACGCCATCAAAACGTGCGTAGAACGCCATCAAAACGTGCGTAGAACGCATTGAGCCCGCCAGGGAGTGGTGCCTCGCTGTTGCTTGAGCATCCCGTTGATATTGCATTGGAGCAAGTGATGGCATTCTAGCCCTGTCACATTTTCTGAATATCCGCCCCATCATCCAACATCGAGTGGAAGTCCCATTTAGCCTTTTAAATGACCATATGAAAGTCATATTTGGACTTCGTGTATACGTGTGCGACGTCAAACTTGAATGACCGGGATCTGGTCCCACCCTGCCTCCTGTAAATAATCGATGAACTACTTCTAAATCATCCCTCTCTACAGAAATTGCACCCATCATGAGCTGTTCCATACCAGAACATCCGAGATGACCTTATTATTTAGAGAACGGGGGCTTCCATCTTTTATCATAAATGAGGCCCTCCCATGTGTCTCCTTGGTATCCCGATGCTCCTCTCTTGCTCCCCTCTCCCTAATCGCAACAGGGCAAAGTCCCCGTCGTTCCACCCTTTCACTCCATGCTCCATCGCAAACAGCACATAACCCTCCGCGATATTCTCCACCTCCAACTGGATCTCACCACTAGCCACGTATTTCCATCAGCACCCGCTTGCGCTTCCCGCAGAGTCAGTTCCTTCCGCAGTACCCTGGTACACGTATCCATTTCCATCCAAACCAATCACACCCCAGGTACTTTTCCCTGCAACCGCAGGAGATGCAAAAATATTTCCTTTGCCATCTCCATCGACTACATCCAGCCACCACGGCAACCCTTTCAGATGAGACAGAGCTTTACTTGCATCACTCGTACACACACACGCGCATGCCGACACACACACACACACACGCACGCACACACACACACACATACAAACTTACACACATGTTCAAGGATAGTGTTTGCTTGGTCCATATCTTTCAGGAATCTGAAGCAAACAAAAATACCCTCTGATACACTACGGGTTACGGGCATCCAGTCATAAAAGGTTTGGAGTTACAGAGCATAAAAACAGGTCATTTGTCCATCACGTCCACGCCGAACGGTGAATACATATCCGGACATATCCGATCTTCCAGCCCTTCGGTCATATCTTTCTGTGCCTCCGCGACGCAAGTGTTCGTCTAGAAACCTGTGAACTCAGCCACCGACCTACTTGTCATCATATTTCTGGCAATAGATAATAGGCAACAGATGCAGTAGGCCAACCGGGCGTTCGAGACAGCACCGCCATTCACTGTGATCATGGCTGATCATCCACAATCTGTACTGCGTTTCTGCCTTCTCCCGATAACCCTTGACTCCACAATCTTTAAGAGCTATAACTAACTCTCTCTTGAAAGCAACCAGATAATTGGTATCCACTCCGACGCAGAGAATTCCACAGATTCACATATCTCTGGGTGAAAAGGTTTTTACTCATCTCCGTTCTAAATGTCCAACTATGGTCCCTGGTTCTGGTCTACCCCCAACACCGGGAATCGGCAACGTCTGAAGAAGGGTTGCGGCCCGAAACGTTGCCTATCTCCTTCGCTCCATAGATGCTGCTGCACCCGCTGTGTTTCTCCAGATTTATTGTGTACCTTCGATTTTCCAGCATCTGCAGTTCCTTTTTTAACATCGGTAATATGTTTCCTGCCACTAACGTGTCCACTCCTTTAATAAGGGTCAAGATTCAAGATTCAAGAGATTCAAGATTCAAGAGAGTTTATAGTGATGTGTTCCAGATAGGACAATGAAATTCTTACTTTGCTTCATCACAACAGAATATAGAAGGCATGAATAGAGAACAGATCAGTGTGTCCATATACCATTGTATAATATATACACATGAATAAATAAAACAGATAAAGTGCAAATAAACTGATAATGGGCCATTAATGTTCACAATTTTGTTTGAGTTGATTTAAATGGCCTGACGGCTGTGGGGAACTAGCGGTTTCTGAATACGGACGTTGCATTCATCATGCTCCTGTACCTTCTACCTGAAGGTAGCGGGGAGATGAGTGTGTGGCCAGGATGATGTGGGTCCTTGATGAGGCTGCCGGCCTTTTTGAGGCAGCGACTGCGATAGATCCCCTCGATGGTAGGGAGGTCAGAGCCGATGATGGACTGGGCAGTGTTTACTACTTTTTGTAGTATTTTTCGCTCCTGGGCACGCACGTTGCCGAACCATGATGCAACCGGTCACCATGCTCTCTACTGTGCACCTGTAGAAGTTAGAGAGAGTCCTCCTTGACATACCGACTCTCCGTAATCTTCTCAGGAAGTAGAGGAGCTGAAGTGCTTACTTTATAATTGCATCAGTGTTCTAGTACACGAAAAATATTATATGTTTCAACACGATCCCTTCTGTTCCTTCTAAATTACAGTGTTTACTATCACAGTCGTTCCATTCTTTCAACATATGACAGTCCCGGGAATTAACATCGAGAACCTACGCTGAACTTCCTAAATAGCAAGAATGTCCTTCCTTAAATTTGGAGACCAAAACTGCACACAATACTACAGGTGTGCAATATCCATACTAGCCTTCTGGAGGTCAGTAGTACCTGCAACCAACAACACCCATACCAGCGCTCCATAACGCCCCCCCCCCACTGGCCACCAATATTGGAATTGGTGGAGAGGTGGAATATTGCGTCGGGGGACCAACCTCCCGTGTGCACATGGGACTCAACGGGTCCCACTTAGTCAAGTAAAATTATAAAAGGACTGGACAAGCTAGATGCAGGGAAAATGTTCCCAATGTTGGGCGAGTTCAGAACCAGGGGCAACAGTCTTAGTATAAAGTGGAGGTCATTTAAGACCAGAGAGTTGTGAATTTATGGAATGACCTGCCACAGATGGCAGTGGAGGCCAAGTTACTGGATGGATTTAAGAGAGAGTTAGATAGAGCTCTAGGGGCTAGTGGAGACAAGTGATATGGGGAGAAGGCAGGCACAGGTTATTGATAGGGGACGATCAGCCATGATCACAATGAATGGCGATGCTGGCTTGAAAGGCCGAATGGCCTCCTCCTGCACATATTTTTCTATGCGTCTATGAAATTCACCGCAAATGCAACGTTACAATCGACCGCATTCCAAAAACACCCACTTACAAGAGGATTTAAATCGTTCTTTTTTTGGACAATCCTGTCATAAGCCGTCTAAATCGTCTATATGTTGTGTTATTCTCTCTGCATGATCATTAGTTTTAAACTGCATATTCACAACAGTTTGAGTCACATGTATTGTGCAAAAAACAATAATTTTGATTATGTTTTGAGTGGATATTTGTGCATTAATTTATGGGATTTAAACACTAAATTCCTTCCATCTGGCGTATGAATTCATGACAGTGAGATTACAAAAATCATTTATATTGCGAATTATTGTGTGAATGGGATTAGTTTTTTATTTGGATACTTAGGCTATTAAAAATATATATCATTTTCTTAAGAAATGGAATCTACAGGACGTTCTTAATGGGAAAGTAGTGGGCAGAAAGGCATGTCATGCGTGGTTTGAAGAGCAGAAACTTGTAGTTTACAATGCCAAAATTGAAAAGATGAGGAAAATCAAGGTGTACTGAATTGCTTATTGATTACAATCTAAAGAGTATGATGATGCTACTGATTATGATATGTCAATGTATCAGCTTGCAACTGATCTTCTCCATAAAGGCTTGGTATATTGCTAGAAATTGTAATGTATTTACCTGTCTGTTACGGACACAGCATATTATACAATAACATTAAAGTTCTGATCTTGAGAATATAACTTTTTTTTAATTTTCAGGGAAGTCTGGGTGTTTATTACTATTTCCGTCACAACGGTCAATTTTGTAATTAGCTAAAATTAGGTAATTAACTAATCATATGCTTTAATTTCAGAGCATCCAAGTAAGATGTTTATATTTGTTTCAGAATGCCTCAATCTATAATAACTGAAAATGTCATTCCGTATTCTTAATTTTGAAGAAACTTTGACTGTCCTCGATCACAGCTTTTGTGTTAAGTCAATGGAAAAGCATTAGGGAACAATATCATGATTTCCGAGTATGAAAATGGCCATAATTTTTTTATACCGAAGATATGAAAGTGAATTAGGTGTCAAATTAAACTTATGTTTATGCTTTATCTGATGAGATAAATTGCAGACTTTATTTTTTAAATCTCAAAACATTGTAACATTGCAACTTTCGGCGGCAAACTTCTGCACCCTCTCTATGCTTCCTTCTGTTGTTAACCCACTTTTTATCTGCCCCCTTTCTGTCTGCTCGCACTCTTTTTCCCCCAATATGTCTAATATCTGTCTGCCCACTTTCTATGCCCCCACGCGCTTTTCTCCCCTCTCTCGCGGACCCTTCATTATTTGCTTACCCCCTCTGCACACCCTCTCCTCACTCTCTCCACAAACTCTCTCTGCCCCCTCTCTGCCTGTCTCTCTGCTTCCCCAGGTGGGATCTTACAGAACATATAAAGTTGTAAAAGGGCTGGACAAGCTAGATGCAGGGAAAATGTTCCCACTGTTGGGCGAGTCCAGAACCAGGGGCCACAGTCTTGGAATAAAGGGGAGGCCATTTAAGACTGAGGTCAGAACAAAACTTTTTCCTCCAGAGAGTTGTGAATTTGTGGAATTTCCTGCAACAGAGAGCAGTGGAGGCCATATCACTGGAGGAATTTAAGAGAGAGTTAGATAGAGCTCTAGGAGCTAGTGGAATCAAGGGATATGGGGAGAAGGCAGGCACGGGTTATTGATTGGGGACGATCAATCATGATCATAATGAATGGCGGTGCTGGCTCGAAGGACCAAATGGCCTCCTCCTGCACCTATGTTCTATACATTTCTCTCAGCCCTTCTCTCTCTGCAAGGATAATTCTCTACCCATTCTCTCTCTGCCCCTTCTCCCTCTGAACCCTCTCTCTTTCACCCTCTATCTATATCTCCCACTCTATCGAGACACCTCTTTCTCTCTGCCCCTTTTGCTGCCATTCTCTCGCCGCCATTCTATCCAAGATGACTGGTTAGGAGGACATGAATGTATTGCACCTCGGGCTGTAGGTTATAACCAGCCGCCTGAGGTGTGTGTTTTATAGTACAAGTCATCCAGTGCAGAGTGCAGATTCAGAGAGATCGCAAGCTCTGTTGACGTGTGTTGCACTATGCAATTCGTAATGGGTCGCGGTTCATAATGAGGTCGGAGGTAATATGCGCCATAATCAATCTCCCAAAGCATTCATCATCACGGACGTTAGTGCCACCTGCACAAGTTTTAAGAACAAGACGATGTATACCAAACGGGTCCAGTCGCTTTCCGGGAGTTCAACCCCAGAATAATCTTCTGACATCGGCCAATTTAACAGTAGACGATAGACAATAGACAATATGTGCATGAGTAGGCCATTTCACCCTTCGAGTAATTGTGACACCATCGGGGGGTTATGGGGCTTGGGAAGACACATCATCATACTCATCAAAACGTGCGTAGAACGCCATCAAAACGTGCGTAGAACGCATTGAGCCCGCCAGGGAGTGATGCCTCGCTGTTGCTTGAGCATCCCGTTGATATTGCATTGGAGTAAGTGATGCATTCTAGCCCTGTCACATTTTCTGAATATCCGCCTCATCCTCCAACATCGAGTGGAAGTCCCATTTAGCCTTTTTAATGACCATATGAAAGACATATTTGGACTTCGTGTATAGGTGTGCGACGCCAAACTTGAATGCCCGGGATCTGGTCCCACCCTGCCTCCTGTGAATAATCGATGAACTACTTCCAAATCATCCCTCTTTACAGAAATGCACCCAAAATGAGCTGTTCCATACCAGAATATCCGAGATGACCTTATTATTTAGAGAACGGAGGCTTCCATCTTTTAACATAAACGAGGCCCTCCCATGTGTCTCCTGGGTATCCCGATGCTCCTCTCTTGCTCCCCTCTCCCTAATCGCAACAGGGCAAAGTCCCCGTCGTTCCACCCTTTCACTCCATGCTCCATCGCAAACAGCACATAACCATCCGCGATATTCTCCACCTCCAACTGGATCTCACCACTAGCCACGTATTTTCATCAGCACCCGCTTGCGCTTCCCGCAGAGTCAGTTCCTTCCGCAGTACCCTGGTACACGTATCCATTTCCACCCAAACCAATCACACCCCGGGTACTTTTCCATGTTACCGCAGGAGATGCAAATATTTCCTTTGCCATCTCCATCGACTACATCCAGCCACCACGGCAACCCTTTCAGATGAGACAGAGCTTTACTTGCATCACTCGTAATCTTTTCTACTGTATCAGTTTTCCTCGCTTTGTATTCGGCGAGACCAAGCGCAAATTGGACCTCATTTCGCTGAATACCTTTGGTTTGTGAGCCTTGGCCTACCCGATATTACAGTTGCCAAACATTTATAACCACTACTCATTCGCACATTGACATTTGTGTCCTGGACCACCTCCACTGTATGTGCCAAGCCACACGCAAATTGGTGGAAGATCAAAGCATATTTCGCTTGGACAGCTTACAACCCGCGATATCCAAAAATGTTTACTATCGTCATCAATTGAATTGGTTGCTATCAAGTAAGCTCTACATTCCCACGCCCATAGTCGTCCTGCCTATTCCATTGTTCGCATCCTCCTATCCCTACATTCCACAACCAATAATGGACCATTATGGGCCCCAACTTTTCTTGGTCATCGGTTCCGGTTTAATTCTGGGTCTTTTCATACCGCTAATTACAGTCTCCCCTGGCTCTCAGTCTGAACAATGCATCGACTCGAAAAATTCCTTTTCTGTTGAAATGATCTCTGACTCACTGAGTTAGTGCACTGATTTCGGTCCATCTGCGGTATAAAACTAGCATCTGCTGAGGCAGGGCTTCGTCGGGTGAGGTGTCGCTGTCGGTGGTTCAGGTCAAAATAAATGAAGAAATGGCCCAAAACAGGTTCGAATCCAACGTTAGTTTCAATTAGGTTTCGATCTAAAACACTCACGTTCCAATGAAAGGTAAAAGGAACATGCGTCCTCCTGGGATTTAGACAATGCCAGAAGGCTCTCACAGAGCTTAGTGAGGTGGTATCTTGGAGCGCATCCTGCGGAGAGAGCAGTGGTAGCCAGCCAACAATTATACACACTGCAAAAGCGTCCCTGGGATAGCTCGAAACATCGATCTTTCGGTTAACAGCCGATCGCGCTGACCGATTGCGCCACAGAGAAAACCTGAATGAAACGGCAAAAAATGGGCAATTTCTGGATAGGCAGGAGTGGTCCACGGGTTGGGTTGGAGAGATCAGTTTTCGCAATCTGCACACATGATTTGGATGAAGGACTCAGAAATAACGTAAAACGCTGCAAACTCTCAGCAGTCGGGCAACAGCTATGGGTCTAGTAACAGTAGGAATGGAATCTCCCTGCCCGTCTTCTACACTCTATGATCCTTTGTATTTCCAACTATCGATGCGACATTAACCGTCCTCAGGACTCCACTCCCATTAGTCAGCTCAATCGCATCCCCGCTGACCGCGGAGCCCCGCTGCTTACTCAATAATAACCCATGTTGTTTCAAACCCACTGAGAAGGTGCAGTCTCGCAGGCTGTCATCTGCCGTCCCGAGGCCAGGAGTCACCTCTTGGACTCCTCATGACATCTTCCACAGCATACAATCTTAACAATCATCTACTTTCCGTTTCCATTGCTGTCCCAAAATACATAAGACGACTGCTCAGTCAGACTGATTGTTTCAGCCGATTCTTGCTCAACTGAACGTATTTCCAGATTCCTTCATTCAGTTGGCCGCCCATGTGCAGACCGTTTGACCGACACCTGAGACCCCCAATTGACACTTCAACAAATCAGTGACTTTCAAATTCTAGGCCTCAATCGCCTCATCTTCAGCAAGGACGCTGACTCTCCTTTCGCATCCTGTCTCGATCGGGAAGCTCTCAATATCTTTCCTTGAACAGAGACTCAATAGGTTCTCCTCAACTGACACTTTGCCTCGCAGAACTTGTCCCAATTATGAACACATCTCTATTGACCTCGTATTCCCATCAAGATCAATTAGCCGTGAGCTTACGCGGGATCCCAGCCTCGACTGCCTTTGTGTTTTTTTTTCACATTATTCTGTACCATCCATAAAATCTTCCATCGCTACATCGACGACCGCAACGAAGGTCCACCTTGGGTGAAATTCACATGGACTATCCCCTTTTCGATCTCTCTGTCGATAACAAGGCAGATTATTGAGCATTATCTTAAATAAACCAAATGAATCGCACAATTGTTTTGATCTCACCCCCTCCTACCCCGCGTCGTGCAAATAAATCATTTGCTGCTTCCAATTTCTCACACTCTGCCTCCTCTGCTCCCATCTGAGAATCTCCACCTTAGGGCATCTCAGATGTTCTCTTTCTTTCCTTAACACAGTCGTAGGGCAATCCCTCACACGTGTCTCTCTTGTGCCCCGTGGTTCATCATTGGCTGCCCTCCCAGGGCACCACACATACACACACACGCATGCCTACACACACACACACACGCACACACACACAAACACACACTCACACACACACACACACACACACACACACACACACACACACACATACATACACACACACACAAACTTACACACATGTTCAAGGATAGTGTTTGCTTGGTCCATATCTTTCTGGAATCTGAAGCAAACAAAAATACCCTCTGATACACTACGGGTTACGGGCATCCAGTCATAAAAGGTTTGGAGTTACAGAGCATAAAAACAGGTCATTTGTCCATCACGTCCACGCCGAACGGTGAATACATATCCGGAAATATCCGATCTTCCAGCCCTTCGGTCATATCTTTCTGTGCCTCCGCGACGCAAGTGTTCGTCTATAAACCTGTCAACTCAGCCAGCGACCTACTTGCCATCATATATCTGGCAATAGATATTAGGCAATAGATGCAGTAGGCCATTCGGTCCTTCGAGACAGCACCGCCATTCACTGTGATCATGGCTGATCATCCACATTCTGTACTGCGTTCCTGCCTTCTCCCGATAACCCTTTACTCCACAATCTTTAAGAGCTATAACTAAGTCTCTCTTGAAAGCAACCAGATAATTGGTGTCCACTCCGACGCAGAGAATTCCACAGATTCACATATCTCTGGGTGAAAAGGTTTTTACTCATCTCCGTTCTAAATGTCCAACTATGGTCCCTGGTTCTGGTCTACCCCCAACATCGGGAATCGGCAACGTCTGAAGAAGGGTTTAGGCCCGAAACGTAGCCTATCTCCTTCGCTGTTGTGTTACTCCAGCTTTATTGTGTACCTTCGATTTTCCAGCATCTGCAGTTCCTTTTTTAACATCGGTAATATGTTTCCTGCCATTAACGTGTCCACTCCTTTAATAAGGGTCAAGATTCAAGATTCAAGAGATTCAAGATTCAAGAGAGTTTATAGTGATGTGTTCCAGATAGGACAATGAAATTCTTACTTTGCTTCAGCACAACAGAATATAGAAGGCATGAATAGAGAAGAGATCAGTGTGTCCATATACCATTGTATAATATATACACATGAATAAATAAAACAGATAAAGTGCAAATAAACTGATATTGGGCTATTAATGTTCACAATTTTGTTTGAGTTGATTTAAATGGCTGACGGCTGTGGGGAACTAGCGGTTTCTGAATACGGACGTTGCATTCATCATGCTCCTGTACCTTCTACCTGAAGGTAGCGGGGAGATGAGTGTGTGGCCAGGATGATGTGGGTCCTTGATGAGGCTGCCGGCCTTTTTGAGGCAGCGACTGCGATAGATCCCCTCGATGGTAGGGAGGTCAGAGCCGATGATGGACTGGGCAGTGTTTACTACTTTTTGTAGTATTTTTCGCTCCTGGGCACGCACGTTGCCGAACCATGATGCAACCGGTCACCATGCTCTCTACTGTGCACCTGTAGAAGTTAGAGAGAGTCCTCCTTGACATACCGACTCTCCGTAATCTTCTCAGGAAGTAGAGGAGCTGAAGTGCTTACTTTATAATTGCATCAGTGTTCTCGTACACGAAATTATTGTATGTTTCAACACGATCCCTTCTGTTCCTTCTAAATTCTAATGTTTACTATCACAGTCATTCCATTCTTTCAACATATGACAGTCCCGGGAATTAACATCGAGAACCTACGCTGAACTTCCTAAATAGCAAGAATGTCCTTCCTTAAATTTGGAGACCAAAACTGCACACAATACTACAGGTGTGGTCCCACGATGACCCAGTAAAATTGCAGTACGACCTCTTTGTTCTTATACTCAATACCTCTTGTGATAAAGGCCAACATGCTAATAGCCGTCTTCACTACCAGCTGTACCTGCATGCTCACTTTCGATGTTTATTGTCTACTCTATATTGACTGATGAACAAGGATATCCAGATATCGTTGTACCTCTTCTTTTACTAACTTGACACCATTCAGATCAAAATCTTCCAAAGTGGATAACATCACATTCATCCAATTAATCTGCCATGCATCTGCTCTCTCACCCAACTTGTCCAAGTCACCCCGCATCCTCATAGCATCCTCCTCACAGTTCATACTGCCACCCAGCTTTGTGTCAGCTTCAAATTTGCTAAACTTACTTTTAATCCATTCATCTAAATAATTAATGTGTATTGTAAATAGCTGCGCTCCCAGTACCGAGTTGTGCGTTACCCCACAAGTCACTGCATGCCGTTCTGAAAGAGACTCGATATTCTCTACACTTTGTTTCTTGTCTGCTATCCAATTTTATATCCATATCAGTAGCCTACCCTCAATAACATGTGTTATAATGTTGCCCACTAATCTCCTAAGTGGGACCTTATCAGAGGTTTTATGATAGTCCAGGTACACTTCATCCACTGGCTCTCCCTTGTCCATTTTCCAAGTTACATACTCAAAAAATCCCTGAAGATTTGTCAAGCATGATTTTCCCCTTCATAAATCCATGCTGACTCGGTCCGATCCTGTTACTGCTATCCAAATGTGCAGTTGTTTCATCTTTTATAATTGACTGCAATATCTTCCCCATCAACGATGTCACGCTAACTGGTCTATAATTCCCTGTTTCATTTCTCCCTCCTTTCTTAATTATTGAGATAACATTAGCTACCCTCCAATCCACAGGAACTGGTCCTGAATTTGCATAATATTTGGAAAATTATCATCAATGCGTCCACGATTTCGAGAGCCACTTCCTTAACTACCCTGAGATGCAGACCATCAGGCCTTGGGGGATTTATGAGCTCTCAGTCCCATCAGTCTACCCCACACCATTCCCTGCTTAATGTGAACATCTTTCAGTTCCTCCGTCACCCTAGGTCCTATGGCCACTAGTAGATCTAGGAGATTGTTTGTGACGCCCGTTGTGAAGATAGATCCAAAGTACCTGTTCAATTCCTGCCATTTCCTTGTTCCCCATAATAAAATCACATATTTCTGTCTTCCACGGTCCAACTTTGTTCTTAACTATGTTTTTCCTCTTCACGTTATCTTCTGTTGCTCATTGTTGTAAAGACTTTGCAGACACGTGAAGTCTTCACTACTAGTTTATTGCAGACATTGTAATCATATGCACTCATAGTGCCCTAGCTGTTCGTGGTCCGTCACCGGAGCTAGAGAGAGAGCTGGGGGTGGGGAGGCTACAATTATACTGAAGATAATGGGGAGTGGTTAGTAGTGGTGAGGTCACTAAGTTAAAGGAGCATGCACTGATCTACATCCTTCCCCGTGGAAAACAAAACATTACAATGATGACAGTGCGACCACGACTCATACGCTAGAAACAAACCCGCGCGTACACCGGCAGGAAAAATTTGAAACATTCAAGCAATCTCCCCGTAACGCACAGGCGGCTTGACCAACCGCCCGGAGCGGGTACGCAGCCCGCCCCCCCCCCCTCCGCAGGAAGAGCAGGGACAGGAGCAGGAGCGGTGATAGGGGCACGGGCAAGAGAATGAGCAGGAGAGGGAGGACGAGGAGATCGGGGAGGAGAAACGGGCACCGCAGCGGGCACGCGAGCTGGAGAGGTAGGAGCAGTTGTAGAACGGGGCACCAAGGGTTGAGAGGGCAGAGTCCTGGGTATGTGAGGAGCGGTAGGCAGAGAGGTAGCAACCGGAGGTGCAAAAGGGGCTGCAGGAGGCGGAGCGGGCTCGTTGACCGGCAGCAAATGCTGGCGGGACCGGTGGTAGGTGGTACCCTCGTAGTCAACCAGGTAAGACCGCGGAGAGTCTGCAGAGCCGACGACAACAGCCAGCCGGTAGTGTTCTGAGGGGGACTACATCCGGACGACCTGGCCCTGGAAGAGACGCGGAAGGGGACGGCAGGATTTGTCGTGGGAGCGCTTCTGGATAGCATGTTTCTGGGCAATGCGCTCCTGGACAGCAGCAGGGCTGCGGACCGCGGGCTCTAGGGATCGCTGGGAGACAGGGATCGGAGGGCGTGTGGTGCGGGACATGAGCCGCTGAGCAGGCGAGCCTAGGGCAGGGTCACGAGACATATTGCGGAGATTCAGTAGGGCCATGTAAAAATCCGAATGCGATAGTCTACACTGCTCCAACAGCTCCTTGGCACTGCGGACGGCGCGCTCAGCAAGGCCGTTGCTCTGCGGGTGCTCAGGGCCGCTGGTGATGTGGCGGAAGTCGCAGGCGGCAGCGAAGGCGCGGAACTCCGCACTCGAGAACTGAACGCCGTTGTCAGACTGCAAAGTCACAGGAGCGCCAAAGATCCCAAAGTTGCGGCGCAGCTTCCCGAAGGCAGCAGCAGAAGTGAGGGAGGGCAGCTGCTCCACATCGAACCAGCTGGAATAGGCGTCTACAAGGACCAGGAAATGTTTGCCACGCCACTCAAATATGTCAGTAGCGACCGCCATCCACGCCAGGTCGGGGCCAGGCTGTTGCAGGAGTGGCTGGCGTTGCTGGTGGGGAGAGAGGGTATTGCAGGTTGAGCAGGCGGAGACCCTATCCCGGATGTCCTGTGCCATGCCGGGCCAATAAAATTGGCTCTGGGCCTGGGACAGGGTGGCATCGGCTCCGGGATGGCCGCTGTGGGCAGTTTGGAAATAGTGGTCCCGCAGCGCAGCAGGCACCACAACCTTGTGGCCCTTCACCACCACGCCGGCATGCAGCACAAGTTCATCCCGGACTAGGAAGTAGGGCGCAGCACCAGCCGGCAAGGATGAGCGACGGCCAGGCCAGCCACGACGGATGACGTCTACAAGCTGTTGCAGGGCAGGATCATTAGCAGTGTGCTGAATCAGGGATTGCATCTCCGGGAAGGCACAAAGTTAACGTTTAGCACCATCAGGTCGGACGATTCGTACGGGTGGCGGGCAGTGGACGCCAGCGGTGCGCGGGACAGCGTGTCGGCCACAAACATGTCTTTGCCCTTTCGGTACACGATTCGAAACGTGAAGCGCTGGAGCTGCAGCATCATACGCTGCAAGCGGGAAGAGGCAACGTGGATCGGTTTGTTCAAGATCGTGACCAGCGGCTGGTGGTCGGTTTCAATAGTGAAGGTGTTACCCAGAATGTAGTCCTTGAACTTCGAGCAGGCAAACACCACGGCAAGGAGCTCCTTCTCAATCTGAGCGTAGCGTTGTTCGGCAGGGGTCATGGTGCGGGAAGCGTAGGAGACAGGTAGTTGCAGGCGGTCGTAGAGTTGCAGGCAGGCGGCACCGAGACCGAAATTCGAGGCATCGCAGGTGAGGACGATGGGGCGCTTTAAGTCGAAGAACTTGAGAGTGGGGGTGCGAACCAGCCGGGACTTCAGGGCATCGAAGTCTGTCTGATACTGCGGGTACCAAACCCAGGCAGTGTCCTTCTTGGTCAGTTCCCTCAGGGGCGCACTCAGCTCGCTGAGGTCGGGAATGAATTTCCCCAGGTAGTTCACCATGCCCAAGAAGCGCTGCAGGCTGGGCACGTTGACCGGAGCTGGCATCCCCGAGACCGCAGCTGTCTTCTGTGGGTCTGGTTTCAGACAGCCGTGAAAACGTGGCCCACGTACGTGACCTCCGGGACGCGGAAACGGCACTTTCTGGGGTTCAGTTTGAGGTTGATCTCACGAGCCCTATCCAGGACTTGGCGGAGGTGGAGGTCGTGCTCAGCGACGTCTCTCCCGTACACTAAGATGTCATCGACGATGATAGCACACGGCAGACCGGTAAATAGCTGCTCCATGGTGCGCTGGAAAACCTCGCTGGCAGAATTGATCCCGAAAGGCATGCGGGGGAAACGGAACCTGCCGAAAGGTGTACCGAATGTGGTCAGGAAGGAGGAACGTTCATCCAGTAGAATCTGCCAGAAAGAGCTCTTGGCATCTAGGACAGAGAAGACAGTGGCTGGGCCAACCTGTGCAACGACGTCCTCCATCGTTCGCATGGGGTAGTGCGGGCGCTTGATGTCAAGGTTCAGGTCCTTGGGGGTTATACAAATCCGAATCTCACTCTTGTCCTTCTTAGCAGCAACGACTATGGTGGAGACCCACCGGGTGGGATCACTCACCTCCTTGATGATGCCCACGGCCACCATGTGGAGCAGAGTCGACTCCACACTGTCCTTCATGGCAAAGGAGACGCGGTGAGCCGAGCGGATTACCGGAACGACCCCCGGGTCCACATCGATTTCGTAATTGAAGGGTAGTTTGCCCAATACATCATCAAAACGATCAGGGTACTCGCTTATGGGGTCCATGGGGCCCTGCACCAGGTGGATATCGCGGTGGAAGGAACCAAACCGAGGTCCTGGCACGCAATGGCGCCCAACAGAGTAACATTCTCAGATTCCAGCAGGAGGAAAGAGAGGGGCCGAGAGGTCTTCAGAACTGTGCAGATAAAGGTTGCCTTCCCGACTGGTACGAGCACTCCCCCCGTAGGAATGAAGACGGGACCGTCGGCAGTAACCTTCTCACCAGATCTTATCTGCTCAAAGAGGCTTAATGACATAACATTGGCAAATGCCCCCGTGTCGACCTATGCAGGAAAGGTCATCCCATTCACAGTAACTCGCACTGAGGGATCAGATATCAAAGCAGGTGCACCCAAAAGTGAAAAAATACGCGATTCATCATGGGAGGAACTGGTATCAGAATCAGGGAGTTCGTCTGAATGGTACTGGGAACCATGAGCGCTATCAGTCACAGCAAGGTTGTTTAGACTGCTTCTCGGAGCAGGGACAGGCTGGCCCCTGGAACGACATGCTGCGGAGAAGTGATTCAGCGTTCTACAGAAATTGCAAGATTTTCCCAGCGCAGGGCAAACATTAAATTGATGATTGGCGAAGTTGCAGTTGGGGCAACGACGTGGGCTGTCCCTCGCGGGTGCGGGAGTGCTACGCTGGCGTGGCGGGCCATCGTTCCGCCGGCGTCCAGCAGCACCGGCATAGTGAATGTCCTGAGCTCAAGTGGAGATACGGAGTCGACAGCAGCAGCCATGCGAGAGGCATGCAAAGCCTCGTTTAAAGAGAGGTCTGGCTTCCTCAAGAGATCTGCCCGTAGCTTCTCGTCCTGTAGGCCGTGAACTAGGACATCCCTGATCATTAGGTTGGGGGTCAACGCGTCCAGGCGGCAACACCGAGCCAGGTGACGCAACGATGCAATGAAGGAGTCGATGTGCTCCCCGGGTTTCTGGCGCCTGGTGAAAAACTTAAACCGCTCTATAATGCAATTGGTGGCAATGTCACAGAACGCGGTAAATTTAGTCGCAAGACATACCGGGTCCTGAGCATTCTCCGCAGCGGCGTACTCGAAGGATTCAGAACGTTCCATGGCCTCCGGGCCAGCCAGGTTGAGGATCAGATGTGCCGTGATCGCAGGGGTAGCATTAGGATGAGCAATCGCGATGTAATGCTCGAAGTCGGGCATAAAGACAGTCCACCGGTGCACGATGTCGGAGTCAAACACCAGCATGTGAGGCTTACGACACGAGTTGGCCATGGTAAATGAAGGGTTGGAAAAGAAAAACTGGGAGAAAACAAAAAAAAAACGATAGTCAGGAGACGCAAGGTTCAACTTTGTGACACCATGTAAAGACTTTGCAGACACGTGAAGTCTTCACTACTTGTTTATTGCAGACATTGTAATCATATGCACTCATAGTGCCCTAGCTGTTCGTGGTCCGTCACCGGAGCTAGAGAGAGAGCTGGGGGTGGGGAGGCTACAATTATACTGATGATAATGGGGAGTGGTTAGTAGTGGTGGGGTCACTATGTTAAAGGAGCATGCACTGATCTACAATTGTGACGTTATCTTCTGTTGCTCATTGAAAGTTGCCCAATCCTCTGGCTTCGCGCTCATCTTTCCTCTGTTATACTTATATTTTATTGTTATACTGTCCTTCACTTCCCTTGTCATATACGATCGCCTCTTGCACCCCTTAGAATATTTTTTCATCTTTCGAATGAACTGATCCTGCTCCTTATGTACTATTCCCAGCAATAGCTGCCATTGTTGTCCAGTGTCATTCCTGCCATTGTCTCTTTCAGTCAACTTTGGCCGACTCATCCATCAGGGATTTCTGCGGGAACAGACGGGATTCGACGATGGTGTGCTGCCTTCCTGGTGCAAGGATCCAGGATGCCACGGACAGAGTGCAGAAAATCCTCAAGGGCGATGGTGAACAGCCTGAAGTGGTTGTGCATGTCGGCACAAACAATGTCGAAAGAAGGGGATGAATATTCTGCAGCGTGACTTTAGAGAGTTCGGACAAATGCTGAAAAGCAGGATCTCCAGTGTTGTTATGTACGGTTTGCTTCCAGTTCCCCGTGCTGGCGAGAGCAGGATGTGTGGCTGAGGAACTGGTGCAGGGGGCAGGGATTTAGATTCTTATATCACTGGGATCTGTTTTGGAGCAAGGAGGAACTGTACAAAATGGACGGATTGCATCTTAACAGGTGGGGGACCAGCATTCTGGCAGCCAGGTTTGCCACTGCTACACGGGTGGTTTAAACTGAATAAGGGGAGTGGGGTGTCAAATGGGATTGTCGAGGACGGAGTTACAGGGTAAGAGAGTAAAGCGATGGTTAATGACCCCCAGAATTAACGGGAAAGGAAGCCGATAAGGAAATATGAGCGTATGGCCAAGTGTAATAGGGATTGATGTGAAAGCTGAGATGCGTACGGTATTAAAATTATTGTATATGAATGCGCGAAGTATAAAAAGTAAAGTAGATGAGCTTGATGCTCAGTTAGAGGTTGGTAGATCTGACATTGTAGGGATTACTGAGACGTGGCTGCAGGAGGATCGGGCCTGGGAACTTATTGTTCAGGATTATAGAATATAACCCTGAATAATAAGGACAGGCAGGTGGGCAGGGGAGGGTGGGGGGGGGGTAGCTCTGCTGGTGAGGAGTGGAATTCATTCCCTTGTGAGGGAAGACATAGGGAATGACGAGGTAGAGTCACTGTGGATTGACTTGAGGAATTGCAATGGCAAGAAGACACTAATTGGTGTAATCTAAAGATTGTAGCGGCCTGAACGAGGTCAATAAAAGGCCAGGTACACAAAAATGCTGGAGAAACTCAGCGGGTACAGCAGCATCTATGGAGCGAAGGAAATAGGTAACGTTTCGGGCCGAACCCCTTCTTCAGACTGATAGGTTGTGGGGAGAAGAAAGGAAAAAAGGAAAAAGGCGGAGGAGGAGCCCGAGGGCTGGAGGAGGGGAGGAGACAGCCAGATGGCTGATGAAGGGGAGGGGACAGCAAGGGCTAGCAGAATTGGGAGAATTCAATGTTCAGGCCACCAGGATGTAGACTGCCCAAGCGTAATATGAGGTGCATTTCCTCCAGTTTACGGTGTTGCTCGCTGTGGCCCTGGAGGAGACCCAGGACAGAGAGGTCAGATACGGAATGGGAGGGGGAGTTGAAGTGCTGAGCCACCGGGAGTTCAGGTTGGTTATTGCGGACCGACCGGAGGTGTTCGGCGAAACGATCGCCAAGCCTCCGCTTGGTCTCACCAATGTAGATCAGCTGGCATCTAGAGCAGCGAATGCAATAGATGAGGTTGGAGGAGATGCAGGTGAACCTCTGTCGCACCTGGAACGACTGCTTGGGTCCTTGAATGGAGTGGAGGGGTGAGGTGAAGGGACAAGTGTTGCATCTCTTGCGGTTGCATCTCTTGCAGTAAAAGGCCAGACGCCAGGCGGGTTCAATTAGTAGACTTTAATGCTTACAGCGAGAGCACACCACACACACACCTCGAGAGCACTAAATCCAGGGTCGACTGGAAACCCCGTGGCAGACCAGTCCCCTCTCCTTCACTCGGCGAGGGGGATGATCCAAGGAGTGGCTTACCCCCCAGGGACCGCCACAAGACCGCCAAATAGTAGCACGGATGTAGGGTGTACGTTGCAGCAGGAGGTAAAACTGGCATGTAACAAAGGTAATGCCACTGTGGTGATGGGGGGTTTCAATATGCAGGTAGACTTGGAAAATCAGGTTGGGTCAGGACCCCTAGAAAGAGAGTTTGTAGAATGCCTCCGTGATGGATCCTTAGAGCAGCTTGTAATGGAGACGACCAGATAAAAGGCAATTCTGGATTTAGTGTTGTCCAATGAACCAGATATGAAAAGATAACTCGAGGTAAAGGAACCGCTTGGAGGTAGTGATCATAATATGATTAGTTTTAACTGCAAATTGAGAAGGAGAACTTTAAATCGGAAGTGTCAGTGATGCAGTTGAACAAAGGGGACTATGAAGGCATGAGAGGGGAGATGGCCAAGGTAGACTGAAAAGGGATCCTAGCAGGAACGGCAGGAATTTCTGGGCAAAATCCGGAAGATGCAGGATCATTTCATTCCAAAATGTAAGACAGATTCTAAGGGGAGTAGGAGGCAAACGTGGCTGACAAGAGAAGTTAGGGATAGAATAAAACCTAAAGAAAATATGTATAACACAGCAAAGGGTAGCCGGAAGCCAGAGGATTGGGAAACTTTCGTAGGAAAACAGAAGGAAACAAAACACGCAATGCGGGCTGAAAAGACAAAGTACGAAGGGAAGCTGGGCAGCAATATAAACAAGGACAGTACAAGTTTATTTAGATATATTAAGGGAAAAAGAGTAGCAAAGTCAAATGTGGGTCCCTTGAAGGCAGACACGGGTGGAATTATTATGGGCAACAAGGAAATGGCAGAAGAGTTGAATAGGTACTTCGGATCTGTCTTCACTAAGGAAGAAACAAACAATCTCACAGATGTACTGGAGGTCAGAGGATCTAAGGGGGTAGCGGAACTGAAATAAATGTTTATTAGGCGGTAAATAGTATTCGGTAGGCTAATGGGACTGAGGGATGATAAATCCTCTGGACATGATTGTATGCATCCCAGGTCCTAAGGAAGGTGGCTCAAGAAATATTGGACGCGTTGGTGATCATTTTCCAATGTTGAATAGATTCAGGATCAGTTCCTGTGGGTTGGAGGATAGCTAATGTTATCCCACTTTTCAAGAAAGGAGCGAGAGAGAAAACGGGGAATTACAGACCTGTTAGCCTGACTTCGGTGGTGGGAAAGATGATGGAGTCAATTATTAAAGAGGTAATAGTGGGGCATTTGGATAGCAGTAAAAGGATTAGTCCAAGTCAACATGGATTTATGAAAGGGAAATCAAGCTTGACTAATCTTTTGGAATTTTCTGAGGATGTGACAAGTAAAATGGATGAAGGGGAGCCAGTGGATGCAGTGTATCTAGACATTAAGAAAGCCTTTGATAAGGTCCCGCACGGGAGACTGGTGACTAAAATTAGAGTACATGGTATTGGGCATAGGGTGTTGACATGGATAGAAAATTGGTTGGCAGACCGGAAGCAAAGAGTAGGAGTGAACGGGTCCTTTTCCGAATGACAGAAGTGGCGAGTGCAGTGCCGCAAGGCTCGGTGTTGGGGCCGTAACTGTTTACCATATATATTAATGATTTAGAAGAGGGAATTGATAAAATGATACAATTTATTTGTTGTCATTTGAACCTCATTGAGGTTCAAACGAAATTTGGTTTCTGCAGTCATACAAACAAGAGAAAGAACCAAGACACAACACAATTTACACAAACATCCACCTCAGCGAATCTCCTCCTCACTGTGATGGAAGGCAAAGTCTTATCTCTCCCCTGCACTCCCCATTCTCAACCCGATGTCAAAGTCAAAGCCACCGGCGGGCGATGGTAAATAAGTCCCGCGGCCATTAATGCCGCTCCGCGCGATGCAAGACCACGCTCCGGGTCTTGACGTTGGAGCCCCCGGTGGGCGCTAGCAGGTTGTTAAGCAGTGAATTCCCAATTTGGTATTCATAAATTGCTTGTTGGAGCAGGAAAGAGTGGCATTATACATTTGTGTTGTACAGTAGAACAGTAATATTTCTCTACGTTTTCGTGGTACTGTACTCTCAGCAATAGAGACGCAGAGGCGATCATGATATCGTGTGTTGACTGCGTGGAATGTGTACGTTTTCTTCAAGACCGTGGCGTTTACTACGGTTGCTCTGTTTTCCTCACACTTCTCATGGACGTGCACGTTTGCAGGTTCGTTGACCTCTACAAAATTGCCTCCAAGTGTAGAGAGTGTGTGAACGTGGGACAACGTAGAATTAGCGTGAATGGATGCTCGATGTTACGCATGGACTCGATGTGCTGTAAGTCCTGTTTCCATGTTGGATCCCAAAATTAAATTACATTTGTAAACATTTATGTCGTTTTACATTTTCTGTCCCTCCTGATGGAGTAGGAGAGAATTGGTTTCAAATACGGATTTTCACAATGTATATCCGTGTAAACGTCTTTCACTCATGCAATCTTCAGCGCACCGGTATTAACAAACTACGATTCTACCGGGAATTACCGAAAATATCCGTAATTTACATGGCAGATTCAGCAAACAAAGGTCCCATCTATAGGACAAGGCAAGGCGCTGTAGCCCCTGGTTCATATCCTCAGCGCGAATCTGCAATCTTCACTTGGACAGCATGATGTAGAGAAATGAATAGGGCGTCAAGAAGTTAGGAACCAGTAATCAAGGAAGTGTCACTCTGAACCCAATTGCGCAAGACGTTTGCCCTTCCATCGGTGTCCATGGTTTTTCTGAAGACTACCACGTCTCCACTCAAATATATTTATCATCACAATGCCAAATTAAAATGATTGAATCACAGCCATAGAGCTGTACAACAAGGAATAGCCCATTCGGCTCAACATGTCCAAGAAAACCAGCTATGGCGCGGCAGAGTTGAGCGGCAGATTGAACTGCTAAATCACAGCGCCAGATACCCTAGTTCGCTCCACACCTGGCGTGTGCGTTTCACGTTCACCATGTGACTACACGTCTTTCCTGCGGGTACCAATATTTCAGCCATATTTCATGCGGATTTGCAGGTCATTTGCTCGAGTCCGTAGAGAATAGAGGCCATCGTGGAATAACATGTAACGAGTATAATCGGGTGAGCGATGAGCGGTGTGGACTCGGGAAAATTAAGGAAATGTTTCCATGCTCCAGCTTTCAATCAATTAAAGTTGGCATAGCAAAACCTTTCAATCCATTTATTAGTTTAGAAGGTTGGCGGGGACCTCATTGAAACATACAGTATAGTGAAAAGCTTAAATATAGTCGATGTGGAGAGGATGTTTCCATATTGGAAGAGTCCAAGAGGAGAGGTCATAGTCTCAGATTTAAAGGACGTTATATTAAAAAGGAGATGGGGATTTTTGTCTCTATTCAGAGGGTTGTGAATTTGTGGAACTTCAATGCCACAGATCGCTGTGGAAGCCGTCAGTGGATATTTGTAACGTCGAGATAGATATATTTTTCATTCGTGCAGGTGTCAGATGTTTGTGAAGAAGGCAGGAGATTGTAGTTAGGAGGGAGAGATAGATCAGCCATGGTCAAATGGCGGATTAGACTTGATGGGCCGAATAGCCCAATTGTACTCTTATGATTTATGGCGTGATGACCTAGTGATTTATATATTTGTCCAAATGCAATAAATCGTCATAATTGTATTTGCTTTTATAGCATATTCTGCCAAATCCCCTTCCTCCTCTTGGTGTCGGAAAACGTACCTTAAATGATAGAAAACTGAAGGTAAAGGAATCACAAGAGTGGATTCAAGGTAAAGGAACCACTAGGAGGTAACGATCACAACATGATGTTTAATCTGCAATATCAGAAGGAGAAGGTGAAATCGGATGTGTTGGTCTTGCAACTGAGCAAAGGGAATTATAGAGGCATGAGAGGGGAGCTTGCCAAAGTTGACTGCAGAGGGACCCTAGCCGGGATTACGGTGATCAGCAATGGAAGGAATTTCTGGGCGTATTCCGGAAAATGCAGGACATTTTCATTCAAAAGAGGAAGAAAGAATCAAGGGGGGAGAAAGAGCTTGCCGTGGATGACATGAAAACTCAATGACATTAAAAAACTAAAAGAGACGGCTTATAACATTGCAAAGATTAGAGTGAAGCCAGAGGATAGGGAATATTTTATAGAACAACAGAAAGTAACGAAAGAGGCAATACACTACATTCATAATATATTCAGGCCCTAAAAAAATTCCATATTTTGTTACGTTACAGCCTTATTCTAAAATGGATTAAATTTGTTTTAATCATCAATCTACACACAATAGCAAATAACAAAGAAGCGAAAACAGGAGTTTAGAATTTGTTGCAAAGTAATTAAAAATAAAAAAACTGAAATAACCCATTTACATATGTATTGAGACCCTTTACAGTACTTTGTTGAGGCACCTTTAGCAGCGGTTACAGCCTCGTCGTCTTGGGTATGACGCTACAAGTTTGGCACACTTGGATTTGGGTAAGATCTCCCATTCATTTCTGCAGATACTTACAAGCTCTGTCCGGTTCGAAGGGAAGCGTCGATGCACAACTATTTTCAGTTCTCCACAAAGATGTTCGATCGGGTTCAAGTCCAGGTTCTGGCTGGGCCACTCAAGGACATTCACAGCCTTGTCACGAAGCTACACCTGCTTTGTCTTGGCTGTGTGGTTAGGGTCGCTGCCCTGATGGAAGGCGAACCTCCGCTCCAGTCTGAGGTCCAGAACGCTCCGGAGTATATTTTCATAAAGGTTCTCTCTGTACTTTGCTCCGTTCATCTTTCCCTCGATCCTGACTAGTCTCCTAGTTCCTGCCGTTAAAAAACATCCCCACAGCATGATACGTACACCACCATGCTTCACCTTGGTTTCGTATTGGCCAGGTGATGAGCGGTGTCTGGTTTCCACCAGACGTGCCGCTTGGCATTCATGCCAAATTGTTCAATCTTGGTTTCAAAGAAGCGGATAATCTTGTTTCTAATGCTTTTTTGCAAACTCCAAGATGGGTATATTTACTTTGTGCTAAGCTTGTGGTGTCATACCCATAAAGACTTGAGGCTGTAATCACTGCCAAAGGTGCCTCAACAAAGTACTGACTAAAGGGTATGAATACTTATGTAAATGTGATATTCATTTATTTTTAAAGTATTTTGCAAATATTTCTAAACACCTGTGTTCGCTTCTTCATTCTGTGGTATTGTGTGTAGATTGATAATTAAAAAATGAAATTAATCCATTTTGTTATAAGGCTGTAACGTAACAAAATGCGGAAAAAGTGAAGGGGTCTGAATAATTTCTGAATGCACTACACGAGGGCAAAAGATGATATACGAATGATAGTTCGCTAATTATTTAAAAACAGTAGCAAGAATTTCTCCAGTTATATAACGGTTAAGAAAGAGACATGTGTGGACGCTGGGCAGATGGAAAATTCATGACAAGTGCCAATGGGGAATAAAACATTGGCAGAGATGTTGAATAACTTGAAGGTTGACGCAAAATGCTGAACACAGCGGTACAGACATCATCTTTGGAGAGAAGAAATGGATGACGTTTTGTGTCGTGCCAATTCTTCAGACTGATGTTATAGCAGTGGGCGGGACAGAGATGGAATGTAGTCGGAGAGAGTAAGACAGGTGGGATAACTGATAAGGGGGTGGGGGTGAAGACAGAGGGAAACATGTGCTATTCCTTTCGTCATCTATTCCTTCTCTCCGGAGATGCTGCCTGTCCCGCTGAGTTACTCCAGGATTCTGTGTATACTTTCGATTCAGACCAGAATTTGCAGTTCTTTCCTACACTAGTAAAATAACAGTTTTGCATTAGTCTTCTCTGTGTAAGACACCAGCAACGTGCTTGAAATTCAAGAGAGTCAGGGGGCGGAGGTTATTGGAGTGGTTATTACTAGGGAATGTGGGCGGAGGTAAGCGTTGGGGAGCACTTCGGGTCCAGTGATCACAATACCATTAGTTTCAATATAATTACGGAGAGGGTCAGAACTGGACCTAGGGTTGAGATTTTTGATTGGAGAAAGGCTAACTTTGAGGAGATTCGAAATGATTTAAAAGGAGTGAATTGGACATGTTGTTTTATGGGAAGGATGTAGAAGAGAAATGGAGGACATTTAAGGGTGTAATTTTAAGAGTACAAAATCTTTATGTCCCTGTTCGGTTGAAATAAAATAGTAAAAATTGGAAAGAGCCATGGATTCCAAGGGAAATTGGACACGGTTCGGAAAAAGAGAGATATCTACAATAATTATAGGCAGCATGGAGTAAATGAGGTGCTTGAGGAGTATAAAGAATGTAAAAAGAATATTAAGAAATAAATTAATACAGCTAAAAGAAGATATTAGGTTGCTTTGGCAAGTAAGGTGAAAGTAAATCCAAAGGGTTAATACAGCTATATTAATAGCAAAGGGTTAACAAGGAATAACATTGGTCCATTAGAGAGTCAGAATGGACAGCTATCTGCAGAGGGAAAAGAGATGGGGGAGATATTGAACAGTGTATTTTCTTCGGTATTCACCAAGGAGAAGGATATGGAATTGTGTGAGGTAAGGGAAATAAGCAGAGTAGCAATGGAAACTATGAGATTCAAAGAAAAGGAGGTGCGGAAACTTTTGAAAAATATGAAAACGGATAAGTCTCCAGGTCCTGACAGGATATTCCCGTGGACATTGCGGGAAGTTAGTGTAGAAATAGCAGGCGCTATGACAGAAATATTTCAAATGTCATTAGAAACGGGAATAGTGCCGGAGGATTGGCGTACTGCGCATGTTGTTCCGTTGTTTAAAAAAATGTTCTAAGAGTAAACCTAGCAATTATAGACCTGTTAGTTTGACGTCAGTTGTGGGCCAATTAATGGAAAGGATACTTAGAGATACTATATATAAGCATCTGGATAAGCAGGGTCTGATTAGGAACAGTCAACATGGATTTGTGCCTGGAAGGTCATGTTTGACTAATCTTCTAGAATTTTTCGAAGAGGTTACTAGGGAAATTGATGAGGGTAAAGCAGTGGATGTTGTCTATATGGACTTCAGTAAGGCCTTTGAAAAGATTCCTCATGGAAGGTTGGTTAAGAAGATTCAATTGTTGGGTATTAATGGTGGATTAGCAAGATGGATTCAACAGTGGCTGAATGGGAGATGCAGGAGTGTAATGGTGGATGGCTGTTTGTCAGGTTGGAGTCCGGTGACTAGTGGGGTGCCTCAGCGGTATGTGTTGGGTCCACTGTTGTTTGTCATGTACATCAATGATCTGGATGAAGTGTGGAAAATTGGATTAGTAAGTATGCAGATGATACTAAGATAGGTGGTGTGGTGGATAATGAAGTAGATTTTCAAAGTCTACAGAGAGATTTAGGCCATTTGGAAGAGTGGGCTGAAAGATGGCAGATGGAGTTTAATGCTGATAAATGTGAGGTACTACATCTCGGCAGGACAAACCAAAATAGGACTACATGGTAAATGGTAGAGAATTGAGGAATGCAGTTGAACAGAGGGATCTAGGAATAACTGTACATAGTTCCCTGAAGGTGGAATCTCATGTAGATAAGGTGGTAAAGAAAGCTTTTGGTGTGCTGGCCTTTATAAATCAGAGCATTGAATATAGAAGTAGGGATGTAATGTTAAAATTGTACAAGGCATTGGTGAGGCGAATTCTGGAGTATGGAGTACAATTTTGGTCGCCTAATTATAGGAAGGATGTCAACAAAATAGAGAGAGTACAGAGGAGATTTACTAGAATGTTGCCTGGGTTTCCGCAACTAAGTTACAGAGAAAGCTTGAACAAGTTAGGTCTTTATTCTTTGGAGCGCAGAAAGTTAAGAGGGGACTTGATAGATGTCTTTAAAATTATGAGCGGGTTAGACAGAGTTGACGTGGATAAGCTTTCTCCATAACCACACCTCTGCCACAGCCACTGTCACTCAAGGCGTTCCCCAAGGCTCCGTTCTTGGTCGCCTCCTCTTCATCATCTACATCCTCCCCCTTGGTCATATACTCCGTCACTTCAAACTGGACTTCCACTGCTATGCTGATGACACCCAGATCTATCTCAGCACCAAGTCCCCCCACCACCCCCTCTCTCCCAAATCAACTCCTGCCTATCAGCCATCAAATCTTGGATGCAGCTCAACTTCCTTAAATTAAACAGTAGCAAAACAGATTTCTCCTCATTGGCTCCAAATCAACACTCACTAAAATTAACAACCCCACTCTCTCTATCGACGGCACCACTGTCTCCCCATCTCCTCAGGCACGCAACCTTAGCGTGATCCTTGACTCAACCCTCTCCCTTGAGCCTCACATCCGCCATGTTGTCAAAACATCATTTTTTCACCTCCGCAACATTGCAAAAATCAGATCGTCTCTCACACCCCCCGCTGCTGAAAGACTCATCCATGCCTTCATCTCCTCCCGACTGGACTACTGTAACTCTCTTCTTTTCGGAATCAATTCCAGCAGCATCAAACGACTCCAACTGGTCCAAAATGCAGCCGCTCGACTCATTACCCACACAAAATCCTGGCACCACATCACCCAGTTCTCAAAGAACTTCACTGGCTTCCTATTTCCCACTGGATCTCCCACAAAATCCTGGTCCTCACCTACAAAGCCCTCAACAACCTGGCTCCCCCTTATCTCATTGAGCTCCTCTCCCCCTACCATCCCTCACGGTCCCTCAGATCCACATCAGCTGGTCTCCTCTCCACTCCGAAATCAAACCTCTGCACTTTTGGAGGCAGAGCCTTCTCCAGGGCAGCTCCCAGGCTCTGGAATTCCCTCCCACAACCGGTCCGAAATTCTGAGTCCCTCACCATCTTCCAGTACCGCCTCAAGACCCATCTCTTCACCTCTGCATACCCTTAGTCCCATGTTCCCCTCCCCTCTGTCTTACTGCTCTATTTTGTTTTGTTTATTCCTGACTCTCAATTGTAAAGCGACTTTGAGTCCTGAAAAGCGCTATATAAATAAATCTATTATTATTATTATTATTGAGAGTAGGGAAGATTCAAACAAGGGGACATGACTTGAGAATTAAGGGACAGAAGTTTAGGGGTAACATTAGGGTGAACTTCTTTACTCAGAGATTGGTAGCTGCATGGAATGAGCTTCCAGTGTAAGTGGTGGAGGCAGGTTCGATGTTATCCTTTAAAATAGATTGGATGGGTATATGGACGGGAAAGGAATGGAGGGTTATGGTCTGAGTGCAGGTAGATGGGACAAGGGCGAAGTATTTATTATAAAAATAAAAAAATAAAAAAATGTTCGACACGGACTTGAAGGGCCGAGATGGCCTGTTTCCGTGCTGTAATGGTTATATGGTTATATGGTTATATAGGGAGAAGGTGCTTGCGGAGCTGAATGGTCTGAAGACAGATGTCACCTAGGCTAGGTCGACTGCACACATAAGCTCTGAACAATTGGCTTTATAGATTGTGTTGGCTTGGTAGTGAAATTTCAAGAATCACTAGAGTCAGGTGTGGTTCCGGATGATTGAAATGTTGCAAATATTACCCTGCTGCACAAGAAGGGAACAAAGCAGCATTGTGGGAACTTCGGTGGTTGGTAAGATTAGTCTTCTCTGTGTAAGACACCAGCAACGTGCTTGAAATTCAAGAGAGTCAGGGGGCGGAGGTTATTGGAGTGGCTATTACTAGGGAAGGTGGGCGGAGATAAGCGTTGGGGAGCACTTCGGGTCCAGTGATCACAATACCATTAGTTTCAATATAATTACGGAGAGGGTCAGAACTGGACCTACGGTTGAGATTTTTGATTGGAGAAAGGCTAACTTTGAGGAGATTCGAAATGATTTAAAAGGAGTGAATTGGGACATGTTGTTTTATGGGAAGGATGTAGAAGAGAAATGGAGGACATTTAAGGGTGTAATTTTAAGAGTACAAAATCTTTATGTCCCTGTTCGGTTGAAAGGAAATAGTAAAAATTGGAAAGAGCCATGGATTTCAAGGGAAATTGGACACGGTTCGGAAAAAGAGAGATATCTACAATAATTATAGGCAGCATGGAGTAAATGAGGTGCTTGAGGAGTATAAAGAATGTAAAAAGAATATTAAGAAATAAATTAATACAGCTAAAAGAAGATATTAGGTTGCTTTGGCAAGTAAGGTGAAAGTAAATCCAAAGGGTTAATACAGCTATATTAATAGCAAAGGGATAACAAGGAATACAATTGGTCCATTAGAGAGTCAGAATGGACAGCTATCTGCAGAGCCAAAAGAGATGGGGGAGATATTGAACAATGTATTTTCTTCGGTATTCACCAAGGAGAAGGATATGGAATTATGTGAGTTAAGGGAAATAAGCAGAGTAGCAATGGAAACTATGAGATTCAAAGAAAAGGATGAGCGGAAACTTTTGAAAATATGAAAACGGATAAGTCTCCAGGTCCTGACAGGATATTCCCGAGGACATTTGTGTAGAAGTTTGTGTAGAAATAGCAGGGGCTATGACAGAAATATTTCAAATGTCATTAGAAACGGGAATAGTGCCGGAGGATTGGCGTACTGCGCATGTTGTTCCGTTGTTTAAAAAGGGTTCTAAGAGTAAACCTAGCAATTATAGACCTGTTAGTTTGACGTCAGTTCTGGGCCAATTAATGGAAAGGATACTTAGAAATAATATATATAAGCATCTGGATAAGCAGGGTCTGATTAGGAACAGTCAACATGGATTTGTGCCTGGAAGGTCATGTTTGACTAATCTTCTAGAATTTTTCGAAGAGGTTACTAGGGACATTGATGAGGGTAAAGCAGTGGATGTTGTCTATATGGACTTCAGTAAGGCCTTTGACAAGATTCCTCATGGAAGGTTGATTAAGAAGATTCAATTGTTGGGTATTAATGGTGGAGTAGCAAGATGGGTTCAACAGTGGCTGAATGGGAATTGCCGGAGAGTAATGGTGGATGGCTGTTTGTCAGGTTGGAGGCCGGTGACTAGTGGGGTGCCTCAGCGGTCTGTGTTGGGTCCACTGTTGTTTGTCATGTACATCAATGATCTGGATGAAGTGTGGAAAATTGGATTAGTAAGTATGCAGATGATACTAAGATAGGAGGTGTGGTGGATAATGAAGTAGATTTTTAAAGTCTACAGAGAGATTTAGGCCATTTGGAAGAGTGGGCTGAAAGATGGCAGATGGAGTTTAATGCTGATAAATGTGAGGTACTACATCTCGGCAGGACAAACCGAAATAGGACTACATGGTAAATGGTAGAGAATTGAGGAATGCAGTTGAACAGAGGGATCTAGGATTAACTGTACATAGTTCCCTGAAGGTGTAATCTCATGTAGATAGGGTGGTAAAGAAAGCTTTTGGTGTGCTGCCCTTTATAAATCAGAGCATCGAATATAATGTAATGTTAAAATTGTACAAGGCATTGGTGAGGCCAATTCTGGAGTATGGAGTACAATTTTGGTCGCCTAATTATAGGAAGGATGTCAACAAAATAGAGAGAGTACAGAGGAGATTTACTAGAATGTTGCCTGGGTTTCCGCAACTAAGTTACAGAGAAAGCTTGAACAAGTTAGGTCTTTATTCTTTGGAGCACAGAAGGTTAAGAGGGGACTTGATAGATGTCTTTAAAATTATGAGCGGGTTAGACAGAGTTGACGTGGATAAGCTTTTTCCATTGAGAGTAGGGAAGATTCAAACAAGGGGACATGACTTGAGAATTAAGGAACAGAAGTTTAGGGGTAACATTAGGGTGAACTTGTTTACTCAGAGAGTGGTAGCTGCATGGAATGAACTTCCAGTGGAAGTGGTGGAGGCAGGTTCGATGTTATCCTTTAAAATAGATTGGATGGGTATATGGACGGGAAAGGAATGGAGGGTTATGGTCTGAGTGCAGGTAAATGGGACTAGGGCGAAGTATCTATTTAAAAAATAAAAAATAATAAAAATGTTCGACACGGACTTGAAGGGCCGAGATGGCCTGTTTCCATGCTGTAATGGTTATATGGTTATATGGTTATATAGGGAGAAGGTGCTTGCGGAGCTGAATGGTCTGAAGACAGATGTCAACTAGGCTAGATCGACTGCACACATATGCTCTGAACAATTGGCTTGGTAGTGAAATTTCAAGAATCACTAGAGTCAGGTGTGGTTCCGGATGATTGAAATATTGCAAATATTACCCTGCTGCACAAGAAGGGAACAAAGCAGCATTGTGGGAACTTCGGTGGTTGGTAAGATACGAGAGTCCAATGTAAAGGATGAGTTTCAGGAGCACTTAGAAGTTCACGATAAAACAGATAGAAGACAGCACAGGAGATCTTCCTGAGAAATTTGCTGGAATTCTTTGGAGTAAATGGCATGAGAGACAAAGGAGAGTCAGTAAATGGTGTGTCCATAGATTTTTCATAAAGCCTTTGATAAGGTGCCAAATGGGAGTCTGTTAAAGACGATGGTAGCCCATGCTATCAAAGGGCAGATACTAGCGTGGAAAACAATAGGTTGGCTGGATGGCAGAAGGCAACGGGTGCTAATAAAGAGGGGTTTTTCTGGTTGGCTGTCAGTGACTAGCGGAGTTTCGAAGGGCTCGGTGCTGGTGGCGCTGCACTTCACGTTGTATATTACTGATTTGGATCAGGGAATTGAAGACTTTGTGTCCAAGTTTGCGGATTCTATGAAAATGGGTGGAACGGCAGCTAGGTTAGAGAAAGCAAGGATTCTGCAGAAGGAATTAGATAGGGTGGGAGAGTGCGCAGACAAGTGGCAAATTGAATATAGTGTGGCTACAAGTGGAGTCATGCATTTTGGTAGGAGGGATAAAGGAGCAGATTATTTTCTAAATGGGGAGATAATCGAGAAATTGGAGGTGCAAGGGGATTTGGGAGTGCTGATTCAGGATTCCCAAAATGTAATTCTGCAAGTAGACTCAGTAGTAAAGAAAGCAAACGCCATGTTCGTGTTTCTTTCGAGAGGGTTTATAAATAAAAACAGTTGTGTAATGCTGTGACACTATAAGACGCGTCTGAAGCAGCATTTGGATAATTGTGCGCAATTGTGGGCAACATATCTGAGAAAGGGTGTGATGGCTCTGGAGAGGGTCCAGAGGAGGTTTACAATAATTATCCCACGGATGAATAGTTTTACAGATGGGTATCTGACGGCGCGGGGTCTATATTTGCGACCAGGCATGTTGGTGTATACTTATTGGTCCGAATGGGCCAATACTACTCTTATCATTTAAGTTTTACATCCGTACTGCATCGTTGAATCACATAGGTTTGCTTTGCGCGCCATGCTTTCCTTGGTAAAACAAAGGCTCCCCTCATTTATCATTGCAGGAGAGCGAGGTTATTTTGATCGTAAAATAAATCATCGGTTTACCGGACCACTCTGGAAAAGATAACGGTTACCCGGAATTCCTGACGGCCGTCCGCGTCACCGTTGGTTCGCGCTGTTTCTCCTGCCACAAGCAGCGCCGTCCACCGGTGCCGCTTCACCCGGAGATCGCAGCGACGAACGCTCGCATTGGCATCGTCTTCATGCCGCAACGACTTGCTTGCCGCTGCAAAAGTCGACAAAAGCACATCTGCCGCCTCAGCCGCCACAGACACTCGGCCGCGCCAGCCACCGAGTTAACCGCAACCGGCACCGCCGGTGTTGCATCACTATCAACTCGGTCGATCACCTGCCACGACAGCATCTGCCGCCGCAGCCACCACAACTGCCGTATCGAATGCCACCGCCCCCGCCACCCGGCCTCGCCTGCCGCCGATGTCACCGCCCTCGCACTGTCCCCAGGTTCACTGCAACTGTCACCGCCTCAGCCACGGCCAACAACCGCTCCCACCGCAACCCAGGTCGCGCTTTCTGATTACGCCATCGCCACCGCTACAGCCACTATCAACCCATACTTGAAAAGAGGTTGGCCGCGGACTGCGACCATTATTTCCGGTATACTCGCCTCTCCCCGCCCGCCTGCAGACAGGGGCCGTCAACCCACCTCAATGCCGGTCAAAGAGTCTGAAGACGTACCCCGTCCAAAAACCACGCCTATCCCTATTCCCCTGCAATGCTGCTTGACCTGCTGAGTTACTTCAGCACGTTCGTCCTTTTGTGCGTTAACCAGCAACTGCCGTCGTTTTTTTATACTACAGACAACGGTAAAACCTCACTTCGTTGCAGCGGGTAAAAGGGCAATAACTCCTTCCTCTCTCCTCCCCCATCCCCACCCCCCGTTCAACTAGTGTTGACTGTAATTCGATGTCAAGTGTTGACCCTGGAAATATCTCCGATTTCTAGCATCTACAAAGGTAAAGCCAGGAAAATGTAAATAAAGGTTGTCGGAACGTCCTCATTGAGGTAGATACATGTTCAGGACTGCTCTCCATTTGTGGTAGGATGATTTACTTGCCTGATAACAGCTGGGAAGAAACTGCTCACAATCTGGACTATGCGTTTTCACCATTCTATACATTTTGCTTGATTGGTGAGAGCAGGATGTGACATCTTTGATTTGGGGCAATGGAAGGGAGGTTGGTTTGTATAATAATCCGTGCTGAGTCCACAATTCGCTGCAATTTCTTGCGGTTCTCGATGGAGCTCTTACCAAACCAAGTTTTGACGGATCTTGACAAAATGCTTTCTATGGTACAACCGCAGTAACTTCGACCGACCTGACGCGGGAGCTTCGACCGTCGGCTGTCCGACTGCGGAAGGTGCGACTGCCCCAACCGCAGAGGAAAATTATGAGAGACGATAACACGTTATATTCTTGCATGAGAGTGCGCAGTGGTGGATGTTTATTTTATTTTATTGTTGTCGTTGTGTGTCGTGTTGCTTTTTTGGTATGACTGCATGGCAAGTCAATTCCTTGTATGTTTTACATACCTGGCTAATAAATTAATTACATTTACTTATACAATTACAATCACAATCTGGAGAAGTTAGTGAAAGTTGCAGTGGACTTGCCGAACTTCCTTAGCCTTCTGAGGAATTACGGGCGTTGGTGTGCTTTGTTCGTCGTTGCTTCAGAATGGGTTGTCCAATAATAGATCTTGGTGATGTTGACACCCAGGAATTTGAAGGTTTAAACCATCTCTTCATCGGCGCATTCATGGCAAATTGGTGTACGTATAACGCTCCGCCCCCTGACGTCGATCACTATCTCCTTTTTCTCGCTCACATTGAGAGAACGATTGTTGTCTCGACACCAGGACACGGCGTTCAAGAACTTCTTCCTGTTCTCTGTCTTGTCGTTATTAGATATCCCGCGCACCTTTAAAATGTCTATTCGTGTCACATTCACCATGTGAACACCACTCGCGATGTTTTAGTCCCAATTTTTTTTTCGTATCACTAAACACCATGAATAAAAAGATGTCTGGTTCATTCTTCGCAGCGAGACCGCCCATTTCAGTTATCAGTCGATAGAACAGACTCACAAGCATCTGTAACCATGAAATTTCATATGACTTTTAAATGTAACTAGACCAAGTGCAGACCCGTTGGGTCTGTCTCCCCAACGCGCGTTTGCGGGGGGGCTGCGGCGTCACACTAACCACCGCTTAGTTGAGTTGAGTCTGTTCCTCCAAAGCACGGTTGCGGGTTTGGAATCTTGCACACACAAACACACACACTCACACACCCCTTGATAATATCTTAATTTAAATAATTGGCTTCTTTTATCCCATCTCCATCCTATCCACTGACGAATAGCCCTCACCTCGCAGGTGCGTCAAGAGGGGGCGGCAGAGAGAGAGTGCAAAGACAGAGGGGAGGAGAGAGAGAGGGCAGAGAAAAAGATAAAGATCAAAGAGATAGAGCAGAGAGATAGCGACTGACAGGGGCTGCAAGCGGAAACGCGGTTTATTAATTCTTAAAATGTAAATAACTTAAAATACAACAATTTAAATGGTAAAGATAAAATGTATTCAGTTATGTTCATTTTTGTTGTGTCTCTTGCTCCATGTTTTGTGTTCTTTCTCGTTGATCCTCGACATATTCAGATATTTCTTCTTGGGTCTCTCCTCCTTCTCCCTCCACACTCTTCTCCCTCCCTCCACACTCTTCCACCTTCCTCCCCTACCCCATCTCCCTAATCACCTCCCTCCCCCCTCCCTCACACCTATCTCCCCCTCCCCATCCAAGGGGTGGGGGGAGAGAGGGGAGGGAATGGGAAAGGAGAAGAGAGAGAGAGGGATGGGAAAAGGGGGAGAGAAGTCGAAGAGTGGGGAGGGAGCGGTAGGAGGAGTGGTAGATGAAGGACAGAGGGGTAAGTGGAAGAGGGTGGGGGTAGAGAGGGAAGGGGGACGGTGGAGAGAGGGATGGGGAGGGGGAGCTGTGGGGGAGGGGAGGATGGGGAGGGAGGGGGGTTAAGGAGAGGGGTAGGGGAGGGAGGGGGAAGATTGTGGAGGGAGGTGGAAGAGTGTGGAGTGAGAAGGGGGTGGGGAGAGAGAGATGAGGGTGGGAGGAGGAGGTGAGGAGGAGGGGAGGAGAGGGAGAGGGGTGAGGAGAGAGGGGTGCGGGACGGGAGGAGAGAGGGATGGAGGAGGGGGAGAGGAGGGGGAGGGATGGGGGCGGGGGGAAGGAGGAAGATTGGGTAGGGGAGGGAGGAAGAAGAGTGTGGAGGGAGGCGGAGAGGGGTGTGGGAGAGAGGGGAAAGAGTGGGGATATAGAGTGGGAGGGGGTGGAGGGAATAGATGTGGAAGGGTGAGGAGGGAGGGAGGTGAAGGTGTAGGTGAGTGGTGGAAGAGGTATAGAGAGGTAGGGGAAGGGGTGGGGGATGGAGGAGAAGGGAGGGGAGAGAGAGGTGTGGGGGGAGAAGGAGAAGGGTGGGGTAGGGTGGACAGAAGTGGAAGAGTGGGGAGGGAGGGGTAGGGGAGTAGTGGAAGAGGCACTGAGGGGTAGGGGGAAGGGGGCGGGGGGAGAGAGGGAAGGGGTGGGGTAGAGAGGGAAGGGGTTGGGGGAGATGGGGGTGGGGTGGGAGGAGGAGGGGATGAGAGGGAGAGGGGTGAGGAGAGCGAGATGGAGAGGGGGAGGAGGGAGGGGTGGAGGAGGGGAGGAGAGATGGGAGGGGGAGAGAGGTGTGGGGGAGATGGGAGGCGAGGAGGGAGATGGGGAAGGGGTAGAGGGGGTAGAGTGTGGATGGAGGGGGAAGAGTGGGGAGGGGGCAGGGGGTGGGTGAGAGAGGGAAGGGGGTGGCTGAGTGAAGGGGGTGGGGGAAGGGGGAGGAGGAGAGAGGGAAGGGGTGGAGGAGGGAACGGGGGAGAGGTAAGGGGGTGGGGGAGAGAGGGATGGGGGTGGGAGTAGGAGGGGGAGCAGAGGGAGCTGGTGAGGAGAGGGAGATGGAGCGGGGTAGGAGAGAGTGATGGGGAGGGGGGGCGAGGGATGGGGAGCGAGAGTGAGATGTGCGGGAGGGGGGTGGGTGATGTGGAGGGAGGGGAGGAGGGATTTGGGGTAGGGGAGGGAGGAGTAAGAGTGCGGAGGTAGGGGAGAGGGGTGGGGGAGTGAGGGGAAATAATGGGAACGGAGAGTGGATGGAGGAGAGGTAGTGACAGTTCATCTGTTCCCCATTCCCTATCACCCCCAATCCTCTTTCTCTATTCCCACACACGTGATGACGCGCTTCGACACAGGCTGCGGGGGTGGGGGGTGGGGCTGGCGCTGGGCTGCTGCAAAGGCATATGTAAATGGATCCATTCCGATTGGACATCTGGGAGCATTGGGCATTGTGACATCACACGATGGAACCTTCAATAACATTCTATGGCTGAGAGCTTTTCTTTTTTAACATGTGAAATTTTGGGGGTGAGGGGGAGAAGGAATGTATTTAAAATGTGTACATAAACATGACGAAATTTAATCAGGAGTGGCTACTCGTAAAGAAAAGCGAAATCTCTAACGAAATGGGAAAAAAATCTCGGCGTTTCTGCGTGCGGTGTTGGTGTAGCGAGGAATCAAATGCTGCTGGCTGGCACAAGTCAAGCTCACACAGACACACACACACACACACACACACACACAGACACACATACACACACACACACACACACACACACACACACACACACACAGAGTTTTAAATGTAGATAGATAACTGCACATATTTCCACCACGTCCTTTGGTAAACCCTTCCATTTACTCATCATCTTGTGTCCATAACCTGCCCCTCAGTTCATGAGGTCATACGGTCATAAGGGAATCGAGCAGAATTGGGCTACATAGCCCATCAAGTCCACACCGCCATTCAATCATGGCTGATCTGCTTCCCCAACCTGACTACATTCTCCTGCCTTCTCCTATCACACCTGAAACCCACACTCATTAGGAATCTAACCATTTCTGCCATACACATACATTGACGGCGTGCACAGCCGCCTGTGTAGAGAATTGAACAGATTCACCAACATCTGACTGAAGAACATCCCCTTCATCTCCTTCCTAAGAAACGTCCTTTAATTCTGAGACTATGACCTTTGGTCCTAGACTCTTCCACTAGTGGAAACATCCTCTCCACATCGATTTATCGAAGGATTTATCTACTGGGTAAGTCTCAATGAGATGCCTCTCATAGGTCTATGGGTCCCTCATGCCTCTACCCTTGATACTTACATTATGGCCTTCAGCTTTTGGACAATTCTACCGTGGGAAAAATGATGTGTATCTTATCTACACCTCTAATATGTACCTTATCTATTCCTCTAAATATTTGACAATCGTTTATAACGTCATCTTTATCCTCAAGAAATCATAGACCCATACTGACCGGGAAAAAACTTGGAGTCCACACCTCCCACAAATCTCGACATATTAATTCACAATTTGTCTCATTTTAGTCTGCATATTACAGTACATTTCACACTGAATTTACTTTTTATCAACCTGCTAGAAACAATTCATAGTGCCCAATTAACCAATCAAACTTGTCGTCTTTGGAATTGAGGAGGACGGTGGAGAGCCCGGGTAAACCGTGCGTCATTGACACAGAGTGGACACAGCATCGCAGACATCATGTTGAACGCTGGTCGCTGATTCAGTGAGGCATTGCCATACTTGATGCGCTGGTCTATCACATTTGTTCCTTACTGTTTCTGCTTCGAATTAGTGGCGTCTTTGGCGCTTGGGATTTATCACCGTTGATTCACCGTTTCACAAACTGCATTAATTTGCTTCGTATCATTAAGCCCAAATATAACACTATTTCTGTGTTTTGTATTATGTTTAATATTCTAGAAATTGCAGTTTCCTGTGTCTCCAAATGAAAATATCAAATCCAATCAAATCAAATCAACCTTTATTGTCATCTTGCAAAGCAGCAGTTGTACAGTGCAAAATGAGAAGACGTTTCCGGAGGAATACCAGAGGTTCATACATAAAACTCAAAAATTTCACAGATAAATAAAAAATATCCATTAATCCATTAACCTGCAATCCCAATGTCACATTCATACTGATTGTGCGCAAGTGAAGATGTTTTTCTGGTGTTTACGACATTTTTTTAAATTTTCGGAGCCTTCACATAGAAACTTAGAAAATATGTGCAGGAGGAGGCCATTCGGCCCTTGGAGCGAGCACCTCCATTCGTTGTGATCATGGCTGATGGTCCCCAATCAATAATCCGTGCCTGCTTTCTCCCCATATCCCTTGATTCCTCTAGCCCCTAGAGCTCTATCTAACTCGCTCTTAAATCCATCCAATCATTTGGCCTCCACTGCCCTCTGTGGCAGGGAATTCCACACATTCACAACTCTCTGGGTGAAAAGGTTTTTTCTCACCTCAGTCTTAAATGGCCTCCCCTTTATGTGGCCTCCGGTTCTGGACTCGCCCAACATTGGGAACATTTTTCCTGCATCTGGCTTGTCAGGTCCTTTTATAATTGTATATGTTTCTATAAGACCCCCCTCCCTCATCCTTCTAAATTCCAGTGAATACAAGCCCAGTCTTTTCAATCTTTCTTCAAATGACAGTCCCAGGAATCAATCTCGTGAACCTACGCTTCACTGCCTCAATCACAAAAATGTCCTTCCTCAAATTAGGAGAGCAAAACTGTACGCAATACTCCAGATGTGGTGTTACCAGAGCGCTATACAACTGCAGAAGAACCTCTCTACTCCTATAGTGAAATCCTCTTGTTATGAAGGCCAACATTCCATTAGCTTTCTTCACTGCCTGTTGTACCTGCACGCCAACATTCAGGGACCGGTGTAGAAGCACGCCCATGTCTCGCTGTACCTCCCCCTTAGCTAACCTAACACCAATGAGATAATAATCTGCTCCCTTGTTTTTTGCCACCAAAGTGGATATCCTCACGTTTATCTAGGGGGCGCCGTCCTGTGTGGTATGGCTGCCCAGCCTGCAACTGTCCGTTTTCATATTTTTCTTATTTTTAGTTAGTTAGTTTTTTTGTTTTTTTGGAGTTCTAGTCTTTTTTACGTGGAGTGTGGGGGGGGGGGTAACTACTTTCTAGGGTCCCTACCTGGTCGGAGAGGCAGCTTTTCTCCGGGCTGCACCTCCGACCCGTCCTCGCGGTCTACCAGCGTGCTTGGAGCGGCATTTCCTTAGGGGACCGGCCAGGTCCTCGGCTTCGGCGGCGGCACAGTGCTGGAGCGCTATCGCGGAGCGGAGCGGGCGATGCCTTGCCCGGGTCGCCGCGCTGGAACTCCGGTGAGCTGAGCCCGCAGGTGAAACATCGTGGAGCTGCGGGTCTGCGGGCGGCGGCGCTGAACTTTAACAACGGGAGCCTGGGATCTCTCGCCGAGATCCCCAGTGTTGGAGCTCCACTCAGCGCGGCCTGTTGGCTTCGGAAGCCGCGGTCTCGTGTAAGGAGGTGGCCGTTCAAGGTGTCCCAAGCCGCTGAGAGGATTCTCCCGACGCCGGAGCACCATCACCCGGCGAGAACGGCCTGGAACATCGGGCCTCCGTGAAGGCGACTGTGGAGGCCTCAATAGGTCCGACTATGGGTGGACATGGGTTGGGGACTGGACTTTGTGCCTTCCCCCACAGTGGGAAACATTGTGGGGGAACGTTTTTATGTTTTATGTTAAATTTCTTTAATGTTGTGTCTAGTTTGTGCTGCATGGCAAAAACAAATTTCACTACACCATTTTGTGTATGTGACAATAAATGTCCTTTGTCCTTTGTCCTTCGTCCTTCGTCGTTTGCCTTTATCTATATTATACTGCAACTTCCACGCATCTTCCCACTCACTCAACCGGTCCAGGTCACCCTGAAACCTCCTAGCATTCCCCTTCACAGTTCACACTGCCACCCAGCATTGTGTCATCCTGAAACTTGCTACGGTTGCTCCTAATTCCCTCTTCCATATCATTAATATATATTTTAAACAGTTGCGGCCCCAACACCGAGACTTGCGGCTCTCCACTCGCCACTGTCTGCCATTCTGAAAAGGACCCGTTCACTCCTAATCTTTGCTTCCTGTCTGCCAAACAGTTTTCTATCCACGTCAACATCCTACCCCTTAAACAATGTGCTCAAATTTTAGTCACCAGTCTCACGTGCGGGACGTTATCAAAGGCTTTCTCAAAGTCTAGATACACTGCATCCACTGGGACCCCTTCATCCATTTTGCTTGTCATATCCTCAAAAAATTCCAGATGATTAGTGAAGCATGATTTTCCTTTCATAAATCCATGCTGACTTGGATTAATCCTTTTACTGCTATCCCAATGCCCCATTATTACCACTTTCAGAATTGACTGCAGCGTCTTTCCAACCAACCAATTCAGGCTATCTGGTGTGTAATTTCCCGTTTTCTCTCTGGCCCCTTTTTTGAATAGTGGGATAACATTATCTATCCTCCATTCCACAGGAACTGATCCTGAATCTATTGTACTTTGTAAAATGATCACCAATGCGTGCACTGTTTCTAGAGACACGTCCCTGAGGACCATGGGATGCAGTTCATCATGCCCTGGGGATTTATCATCCTTCAGTCCCAATAGCCTACCCAATACTATATATCGCCTAATAAAAATGTATTAAAGTTCCTCCGCCCTTTTAGATCCTCTGTCCTCCAGTTATTCTGGGAGATTGTTTGTGACTACCTTAGTGAATACAGATCCGAAGTACCTGTTCAACTCTTCTGCCATTTCCTTGTTCCGCATAATAATTTCACCCGTGTCTGCCTTCAAGGGACCCTCATTTGATTTTGCTACTCTTTTCCCCTTAACATATCTGAAGAAGCTTCTTTATATTCCTGACCAGCTTCCCTTCGTTCTTCATCTTTTCCGGGCGTATTGCCCGTTTTGTTTGCTTCTGTTTCCTCTGTAAGTTCCCCAACCGTTTGGATTCCGGCTCCTCTTTGCTGTGTTATACATCTTTTCTTTTAGTTTTATTCTATCCGTAACTTCTCTTGTCAGACACGGTTGCCTCCTACTTTCCTTCGATTCTTCCTTTTTGGAATGAAATGATCCTGCGTCTTCCGGATTATACCCAGAAATTCCTGCCATTGCTGTTCCACCGTCATTCGTGCTAGAATCTCTTTCCAGTCTACCTTGGCCTGCTCCTCTCTCATGCCTTCATTATTCCCTTTGTTGAGCTGCATCACTGCCACTTCCGTCTTTCATTGTTATGGTTTAGTTTGACCTTGATGTACAACTTAATGGGCAAGGTTTATCTATTCGTGCACTAGCACTTATATTCGAGTAGAGAAGGGTGACAAAGGAGACATTGTTCCAAAAATAGATATAATGTATGTGATGCACGTGCTTTCCTTCACGTTCTATACTACATTCAAGCGGATGCTAACCGACAAGCAATCGCTCAGAAAGGTGAATTATTATCCGACATCACACCACAACTTTTCCATATCCTCTTCATAACTCGAATTTCCATCGGGCCGAGTTGCCTGGAATCGGATATGTAATCCATTTAATGCTATGTTAAATATCAATAGAAGGTGTATAAGAACGGATAAAGGTGGACAAATACCCAGTTAAATTTGTGATTAATCCATGGGTAGTGTGGGAGGCGCATATCATTTAAAGCTCATGTGAGAGTTCCTGCACTTTGAGTACTACATTGCGGGTAGATTTTCTGTAAGGCTTGTTATGGTCCTATAAAATAATCAGAAATACAATATTCCCAGCATTTGTCCGTAGCTCTCTTGTGCATTCGGCAATTACGGTTGTGAAAACGACATGTGGGGTACAAGTACATATGTTATTTCACTTGCCTACCATGGAATAATAATTCAATTAAGCCGTGCTGCTACATAATGATGATTAGCATTAATATTGGGGTTCTATTCGTTCAGGTTGCAGAAATAAACGTTATTTTGAACCCTCCGTATATTACTTTACGTCTAGTTTGACGGAACGCAAAACTGAAGGCGAAATGTTTCTCTATTCGTGCGCTGAAATTAAGCAGAGCTTGATGCAATTTATTCTTCCCTTACCGCCCGTGGAACAATCATCCTACTCTCATGAAACATTAAAAAACATCTCACGAAAGTCTGGACTGTGGCTATTTATGTGAACTCGCAAGGATGCAGGGATATATCATTAAACAACAGGCACTGAACTGAACACCAAAGGTGCTTCAGTGACGGGAAGAAATACTGAGACACAGAATATATCTGTATTTCAAGAGGCTGCGACTGAACATGCTGATCGCATAGAATATCGTGATCACATAATTGAGTGAATGTTTTTGAACGGATAACCAATAAAACAGAGCGGTTGTTGTTGTCTTCATGGATCTCAGCAAAGTGTTTGACAACATTTCGCAAGGTCGCTAGGACTGACGTTTAGGTCACATGGAATTCATGCTGAATGTGCCATTTGATTAAAACATGGGCTGGTGGTTAAATATAGAGGTTAGTAATGGACGGTTGCTTCTTATATTGGAGCTGATCATCAATGATGCTTTGCAGGGCTCGATTCTCAAAACACGGTAGTCTACCAGTTATATTAACAATCGTGGCGCCGGTGCAGATTACACATTATACGTTTTCATGATGCGAACTCATTAAATAAATCACTCTGTGTGATGTGTCACACTTTAAAAATTAACTGAAGGCAAAAAACACATTAAAGAAATCACTCTGTGTCATGTGTCACACTTTAAAAAATAAAAATTAAGGGAGTTAGATGTGGCCCTTGTGGCTAAAGGGATCAGGGGGTATGGAGAGAAAGCAGGTACAGGATACTGAGTTGGATGATCAGCCATGATCATATTGAATGGCAGTGCAGGCTTCAAGGGCCGAATGGCCTACTCCTGCATCTATTTTATATGTTTCTATGTTAAGTGAAGGCAAAAAAAAACTCGCCATCGGTAGCAGTTCAGTTTTCGCGAACTAATATTTAACTTCAGATTCGAGGAGCAGGCCGCATTCCATAAAATATACCGAATGTTGTATGGACGTAATAATATAAACAGCGTTTACACTCTCGTCCATTGTGACTCTCAATTGTCCCTTTTATTACGGTTATTCGTTAAATATAACTGACGACATGGGCATCGTCTACCATGGGGCGAATTGGAAGCACAGAAAATAGGTGCAGGAGTGGGACATACGGCCCTGCGAGCCAGCATCGCTATTCAATATGATCAGTCCCGCCATCCCAGGAATTCTCCAGGCTACCTGCGCTTCACTCCCTCAATTCCAAGAATGTCCTTCCTCAAATTAGGAGAACAAAACTGCACACACTACTCCAGGTGTGATTTCACCGGGGCGCTGTACATCTGCAGTAAGACCTTCTTGCTCATGTTCTCAAATCCTCTCGCGATAAATGCCGTTTCCTTTCTTCAGTGCCTGCCTACATGATTACTTTCAATGACTAATGTACAAGGACATGCAGGTCTCGTTGCACCTCTCATTTTCTTAATCTGACACTCTTCAGATAATAATCTGCCTTCCTGTTCTTGCAAGCAAAGTGGATAACCGCATATTTATCCATATTATACTGCATCTACCATACATTTGCCCACTCAGCCAACCTATCTAAGTCATCCGGCAGCGTCACAACATTCTCCTCGCGGCTCACACTGCCATTCAGCTTTGTGTCATCCGCAAACACGTTTAATTCCCTCATCTAAATCGTTAATATATAGTGTGGATAACAGGAGTACCAGTACTGAGCATTGCGGCACCCTACTAATCGCTGCATGACATTCTGAAAATGAGCCGTTAATTCCTTCAATTTGTTTCTTGTCTCTCAACCCGTTCCCTATCCATGTCAACACCCTACCCTCAATGCCATGTCCTCATTTTGCACCCTGATCTCTAGTGTGGCACATTGGCAAACATTTTTGAAAGTCCCGACACAACACATCCACTCGCGCTGCCTTACGCGTTCTACTTGTTAAATCGGCAAAAAAATCCAGAATATTATTCAAGCATGATTTCCAATTCAGAAATTGATGCTGATGTTGACCGATCCTGTTACTGTTTGCAAATGCGCAGCTATTACATTATTTAATAATCGACTCATGCATCTCCCCTACTACCGATGTCAGGCCAAATGGTCTATAATTCCCTGTTTTCTCTTCCATTCTTCCTCATAATGTGGAGTTACACTCCAGTACACTGATCCAGAGTCTGTAGAACATTGGGAAATTATCTCCAATGCGTCCATAATTTCTAGGGCCATATCCTTGAGTACTCTGGGTCGCAGACCATTACTCCAGGGAATATATCTGCCTTCAGTCCCAACAGTTTACCTAACACCATTTCCTGACCAAGGTGGATTCACTTCAGTTGCTCCTTCCCACAAGATTGGCTTATACTCGCTAGAATTTAGGAGATTGAGAGGGGTTCTTATAGAAACGTACAAAATTCTTATGGGGTTGGACAGGCTAGATGCAGGAAGATTGTTCCCGATGTTGGGGAAGTCCAGGACAAGGGGTCACAGCTTAAGGATAAGGGGGAAATCCTTTAAGAACGAGATGAGGAAAAACGTTTTCACACAGAGAGTGGTGAATCTCTGGAACTCTCTGCCACAGAGGGTAGTTGACGCCAGTTCATTGGCTATATTTAAGAGGGAGTTAGATGTGGCCCTTGTGGCTAAAGGGATCAGGGGATATGGAGAGAAGGCAGGTACGGGATACTGAGTTGGATGATCAGCCATGATCATATTGAATGGCGGTGCAGGCTCGAAGGGCCGAATGGCCTACTCCTGCACCTATTTTCTATGTTTCTATGTTTCTAAGATCATCGATCCCCTCGTATTTATGGTAGATTTTTTGTGTGTTCCTTCGTGAAGACAGAAACAAAGTACTTGTTTAACTGGTCGGACATTTCCCTGTTTCTGATTATTAATTCACCCGTTTCTGACAGCAAGTGTTCTGAACACAGTGCTGGAATCACACGCACAAGAATTCCATGGGAAAAAATACGTGTCTGTAAGATTGACACGCGAGCTCTCTAACAGCTTGCGTCAGTTTGCCGCTTCAATCCGGGACTGGAGTCCAAACGCTAAATATTGTTGTTCAATCGGTTTGCTCCGACAGCCAATTCGTGCCGGCAACGCAGACAATGTGGAATATTCAGACTTGTTGACGGCTCCCGGATCAAACAATTACATTGTCCCCGCCTTACTCCGACTAACACCTAACCATGACTGACAACTCACAGCCCAGACATGTTCACTATAAATGCAGCAAAGTAGTCAATATGATTTACAATATTCTCCATCGACATCTTTATCCTGAGCAAGTGGAAGCGCAAAAGATGAGAAAATCACTCCTATTTATTTTTGGAATCATTTTGCTGACTCAACTCGTCGCAGGAGGATGCAATTTCGCTAGTCATGGTACGTCTTCGCTGGGTACGAGTGTGTGTTTGTTTTTAAATCCACCGATACCAGCGGTACCAGACCTTTGATTTAAACATTATTTCTTGTCCCGTCCGTCCGTTAAGTTAAATGCTTGAGTGGCAATGTTAGAATGGTTGCTGCGTCATAGATTCATAGAATAGTATCAGCCAACGGTCGAATCCGTATATTATTTATTGCTTCTTGTTTTTGAGTTTGTAAATTCCCCAGGACATGCCACTGATGCTAAAGTAATAGAGCAACTCGTCAAATTTACACGTCTGGCAGGTTCTCCAATAAGCCCCACTTTGGACTGATATTAGGGACCAAACTAAATGCAGTGCACAAGGGTAAATTCGCGATAACCTGTATCAACTTCCACCAGATCTCTTCCTTAATTGTGCGAGAGTGATGTGTGAATGAGGGAACAGATTGGTGTATGGAATGGAGTGGATTTACCATAAGATATCACGTATCCCCATCAGAACAGTTGGTCACCTAGAATAAGTGCAATAATTCAGCACAAAGCATGTTACATCAAAGCAGGAAATAATAATTAATAATTTCACATTATTCGCGCATGTTTCACAATGCATTTTTTCTTGACTAGCGTCAAAATGCAAACGCAGAGGAGGAGATTGCAGACCCCATTGTGCTCATCGGAGAGCGGAGACGTTATCTATTCGGTGTACTAGACGTGAGAAGTGCTGCAAACCACGTTAGGAACCATGGCGTCTTCTACACGGACATCATCCCGCTTCTCCGCTCACAGTCCGTGTGTAACAGTTCGCTGAAGAATAGTACCAATAAATAAACGTGATTGGATTGGTCACAACCTATTTCATTATATTATATATTGTTAGATATTACTCCGCTCGAGTAATCGTATTTCACGGGACATTCTCAATTGGCAAACTATGAAAAATATACGAAATGTGGGCACTTAGAAACATAGAAACATATAAAATAGGTGCAGGAGGGGGCCATTCGGCCCTTCGAGTCAGCACCGCCATTCATTATGATCATGGCTGATCGTCCCCTATAAATATCCCGTGCATGCCTTCTCCCCACATCCCTTGACTCCAATAACCCCTACAGCTCTATCTAACTCTCTCTTAAATCCATCCAGTGATTTGGCCTCCACTGCCCTCTGCGGCAGGGAATTCCATAAATTCACCACTCTCTGGGTTAAAACTTTTTTTCTCACCTAAGTCTTAAATTACCTCCCCTTTATTCTAATACTGTGGCCCCTGGTTCTTGCACCGTATTAATGCACGAGGTAGTAGTATGGAGTTGAATATTTGATCGTGTGGAGGCGTAGTGTACCAAGGCAGAAAGGTAGAAAGTATAGAAAGGTAGGAAGATAAAAAAGGCCAGGGTGGGCTACGTTAGAACAATAAAAAATGACAAGAAGATTTAGTTGGTACACGAGGGACAACGGTTTGACGCATATGGTATATGGTACAATGAGAACATTTAAAATTAAATTGGAGAACGACATCGTTCGGAATGATTTAGATGTATATCTGCCAAACGCAGACAAAAGGAATTGGCTGGGTTGGGGTATATTGAACGTGAAGACGTGCTGGTTCGAAGGATCTGCTTCAGTGCTACATGCCTGTATGATTCTAAGTTCACTTGGCGAAATACTGAAATATAAGATCAAATGTTGGAAACACATAGTAGTTGGATAACATCTCCAAAGAATTTTCAGCTAAAAATATAACTACGGTTTACAATTTGCTGAAGAACACAACTGGTCTGTCCTTAATTGCGGAGAGAATAGGCAAAGGACGAACGTTAAGAACGCCCGCTGCGATCACCACAATGCCATCGAGGATGCCAAGAGATAATACCGGGAGAAACGTGAGTTCCTGTATAATTACTTTGACATAAGGAGAATTTGGCAATGTCTGAATAAGATAACTGGCTGCAAAGCGAACTCAGGCTACGTTATTAGTGATTGTGCGACCCTATCCGATGAACTGAATGCATTCTTTGTCGCATCGCGGAGATGGCCAACAGCACAGTGACACCTGGCCCTTCGGACTTTAGTTAGCATCTCCCAGGGTGCCTGTTGCAGAGGGGGGATTTGGCGGAGGGGGTGGTGGGCGGAGGGGGTGTGAGGGCGGGAGTGGGCAGTGTGAGTGCGGGGGAGAGCGGTGCGAGGGTGGGGAAGGGGGTTGCGGGAGGTATGGGTGTGCGGCCGGGGTGGTTTGGGCGGGGGGTTGTGGGATGTTAGCGGAGATGTGTATGTGGGCGAAAGTGATGTGGGAGGGGGTAGGGTATTTGTGTGCGTGAGGCTGTGTGTGTGTGTGGGAGGAGGATGGGTGGGCGGGGGGCTGTATGTGTTCGCGGGGTGTGCATGTGGGCAGAGCGTGGGGTGGGACGTGGTGGGTGTGTGGCGGGGTGTGGTTGTGGGGGGATTAGTGTGATGGCGGGGTGTTGTGGGTGAGGGCAGTGTGTGGGCGGCGGTGGGCAGTGTGTTGGGTGTTGTGGTGGGAAGCGTGTGTCTGGCGGGGGGGAGGGAGTTGTGTGGGAAGGGGCAGGGAGGGAGGGGGGAGTGAGCTCGGAGAAAAGACGGGGGCAGAGGTGTTTATCACGGGGGAGGGGGGCAGGAGCAACGAGAGGGAGAAGAGGGTTAGGGGATGTAGCTGGCGGTGCGATGGGGACCCACAGCGGGCGCTGCTCACTGGTCGTTCTCTTCTGCCGGGAACATAGTCTCCGCTTTCCGTATGACGGCATGGGCGACATTTGACACACCGGGCAGGGCTGTGCTGTGAATCCCACTGTGGGCTGGTCTGGGGGGTGCTCGGCTGGGTATCAGACGCCGGGCTGGGCTGGGCTGGGCTGGGCCTCCGATTCATTGCTGGGCTGGGATGGGTCTCCGACTCTCGGCTGGGCTGGGTTTCCGGCGCTGGGCTGTGCTGGTCTCGGCTGGGTCTCCGACGCTGGCCTGTGTGGTGTATCTGTTGCTGGGCAGGGTGGGGTCTCAATCGCTGAGCTGGGTCGGGTCTCCGACGCTGGGCTGGGTCGGATCTCCGACGCAGGTCTGGGTCGCATCTCCGACGCCGGCTGGGTCTCCGACTCTGGGCTGGGTTTCCCACGTGGGATGGGTCTCCGATGCTGGGCTGGTTCGGGCTGGGCTTGTTCGGGCTGGCTTGGTTCGGGCTGGGCTGGTTCGAGTCGCTTCGGGTCCCTACGAAAACTGTCCAGTTGGAGACCTCCATCGGCCATCCTTAGCTGCAGTAAAGTCGAGATGGCTCGGGAAGGGGAGGATCGTCACGGGGAGTGACAGGAGAAGAGATCGATCTGCCCACGCGCGGTTTTTAAGATATTTAAACCTCGCTACCTTTTACGACATTCCACCCATCGGAACGAAACTTGTTGCACTCGCAGCACAGGAGATCGGCGAGTGAGCTGGCGAAAAATCCTATCGCAATCGTCTATCGATTTTGCACAAATGGAAATACCGCGCAAACTGAAAGATAAATAGATCAGAGTTTTAGTAATGTATAGATAGAAATAGAAGATAGATAACTAGCTAGCTAGATAGATAGATAGATAGATAGATAGATAGGTAGATAGATAGATAGATAGATAGATAGATAGATAGATAGATAGATAGATAGATAGATAGATAGATAGATAGATAGATAGATAGTTGATAGATGATAGATAGATAGATAGATAGATAGATAGATAGATAGATAGATAGATAGATAGATAGATAGATAGATAGATAGATAGATAGATAGATAGATAGATAGATAGATAGACAGACAGACAGATAGACAGACAGACAGAGAGACAGACAGACAGATAGATAGATAGATAGATAGATAGATAGATAGATAGATAGATAGATAGATAGATAGATAGATAGATAGATAGATAGATAGATATATAGATAGATAGATAGATAGATAGATAGATAGATAGATAGATAGATAGATAGATAGATAGATAGATAGATAGATAGATAGATAGATAGATAGATAGATAGATAGATAGATAGATTGATTGATTGATAGATTGTCTTTCCGTTGAGTGGATAGCGCTCAACCATTTTTTCTCGTTGGAACTCGTGACAATAAAGAAACTGATCTAAACTGAACGTTTGGCATCTGGAACAATCATGGTTCTGAAAAGTTGTTCATTAATATCCTACCACGGTTCCTTCCTGATCCATTAAATTACTCAAACACTTTGTCTTTTGTGCTGCAGGTACCACTATCTGCCATCGTTCTTCCCTTCGTTGTACGTTCCAGTGATAAGGCCTGACCCATTTTCGGTTCGTTAATTTTCTCTTTTATTTTGTTCATGTAGTGAGATCGCTAGAAACGACTTTAAGTGCATACAAAAATAGTTTGGCATCAGATTGACCTTTCACAGTTCTGACATTTCATAGAATGACAGAACAATATAGGTGAGACATGGGGCGTTCGTACCACCACGCACACGCCGGCCACTGGACGTATTAATCACATCAACTCACCTGGATACAAGACAAAGCGTCTGAAGAAGGGTCCCGACCTGAAATGTTGCCTATACATATTCTCCAGTTATGATGCTCGAACTGCTGTGTTATTCGAGCAATTGGTCTCCTTTTTAGTATTAACGAGCAACTGCAGTCGTTTGTTCCTTCTACCTATACAATGATAATAACGTACTCTTTTTTTGCGGACAAACTGCGATAAAGGACTAAAGTACACCCCTCTCCCCTCCATGCTCCGCTATAACTAGGTTTTCTCTAAATGGATTTCCAGTGTTGTCCCTGGACATTTCCCTGGACATTTCTCTGATTTTCAGTATCTAGACGTCTACATTACACCATTTCATTCTTCCCTCAACATTCCCTTGAACACCTCTCAACGATGTACTTGCTTGAATGTATTTCATTATTACTAAACAACTTGAGTAAAACGATTTACGGCGCAATCCTGGCTGAGACACCGTCCATTTCAGTTATCAATCAATCGAACCAGCTCTAAATTCTTACGAATTCATAAGCTTCCTTACGTAAACGAAGATAGCAAATGTATATAGCCGTAGATTCCTTAATACCTCTTCAATCTGAAGGAAGGCCCTGATTGAAAACGACGCATCCATTCCCTAGACAAAAACTACTCCAACTGCTAAGTTACTCTCGCAGTCTGTATTTGGTCTAGGTACCAAACACTGCAATGCCCTGTCTAGTTTGGCAAGGGAACAACGACATTTTAAATCAATGATCCGAACAAATGTTGGGAGAATGGGGTTGGTAGGCAATGGTCAGCATAATTGAATGGCAGACTTCATTCGATGGGTTTCGCATTGGTTACACGCCGGTGTTTTGTGAATCATAGACGTCCGCACCTCAGAAATCTATCATCTCTCAACACATGTCAGTACTGTTTATTATATCTGCCTCAACTTAACAGCTACTTCTCTTGAGTTAACTTTCCCGCGATCCTTCTCATCTCCAGCACAAAAGGTCTAATTTTGCCTTGTGTCAAGGTTGATTCTTCCCAATTTTCGCCCACCACTACCGTGGGAACATTGCAGAACCCAGTCGATCTCCGAATAAATTTAGATTAAACTGGTCAAAGCGAGTGTTAACTGAGAACTCGCGGAATTCGGATTTATCTGGATGTGTTCTAGAAGTATAAACTTCATTTATTTGCTTCAAGTTTGGCAGGATTTTGCTCTGTAATGGTCGGGAAATTGTAAGCGTCATGTGCGCCCATTTGAATCGGTGTGTTCGCGTGTGATATTAATTCATAAGTTCATATGTTGATACGAGATAGGAGCACAATTAGGTTATTCGGACAATCAAGTCTACTCCACCATTTAATTATGGCTGATTTACCTTTATCTCTTAACCCAATTCTCCTGCCTTCACTACGTAACTGCTGATAACAATACTAATCAAGAACCTATCTATCTCTCTAATTATGCTCTGTAACTAAATCTTACCCCTTAAACAGTGTGTCAAGCACTAGAACACTAAGATTTATTTTTGAGACTATAACGAACTCCCTATACAATACCTAAGCACTGCGGGTCCGAACCTTGTCTCTGCTTGCGCAAGCCTTTCAGCCTCGTGCAAGCAGACACCTTCAAAAGGTTATGCAGTCCCAACCGCCCATGCAGAAGTTCGGCGACAATCCTAATGGGGTTCAATCTTTTATAGGTCATCTGAACCTATAGGGCAGAACTACATTGGGGTAGCAACCGCTATAAGCCAATCGCACATATGGATCAACTTAAGCAATACTGACAGTTCCCCAACCCAATTACAAAGTACCACATGACAATGTTTCTACAGAAGCTTCTGGAAAGAAGATAGTTGACGAATTAATGCAACATTTTCCCAGGGAGTATTAACAATTGAAACAAGGCTTTCACTTCAGCCATTCATCAAACAGCAGCAGAAAAACCTTGCAAAATTATTAACAGTATTTACAACCCCTCCGCAGCTGGCCAATACTGATCATGCATTTGCAATAACCCTGAGCTTCCCTGCAGAGTCATCATACATTTTTAAAAAGGAAAGGACATCTGGACCTCACCTTATCTGAAATAACAATGTAGGATCTAGACATTCAGGCACCGGCTCGCAGCTTGAAAAAGTCACAGAAAAAGTCCAATCAGGCCTTGCAAATGCAAGGAACCTCCATTTTATAATAACTCTAATTTGGCCAGTATTAAAATTCCTCCATTGTATCACCATGATAACCCATCATTAATGATAACCAAAATACAACAGTGTCTGCTTTATTTTAACTGATATCTTAACAAAAAATGTTGATGTATTTTCACACATGTGAACAGGCTTTCCGAATTTGCGTGGGCTTAGCTTCATGATTTCCGTCTGATGAGTCTGCACTTCCCGAATTTTCATGGGCGCAAATCCCCTCGATCAATCTTGATAGACCATCTGTGCTTGATCCATAGCAGAGAATGAAGTTTCTAAAATAATCTGGAATAAAGTAAGTTAGCAGTCCATACTTGCATTGATACTCTGGCAGTGGTGGAGATGTACCCATGCATTCCTCCCTTCTACCTTCCACAAAATTCCACTCGCTATATGCTGCTCTTACTCTACAAAATAACTCTCTCAACACTGGAGTCAAAGCTAGAATCTCCGCAGTCACATGATTGAAGTTGATTATTTTCATTATATTTTGATTATATGGTTTTCTTAGGGATCAATCACAATGATTTCAGCTGGGCTCAATCTAGATTTCCGTACAGGCATGAATCATGTATGAAGCAAAACTCTAGGAAGTAACTTTAATCAAACCAATTTCAATCTTGCCTTTAATTTAGTCAATTTTAATTTCAACGGTTTGATCTGAACTTTTCTTCAAATCCCGCAGCCTGTGGTCGATACTCACAATACAATTGCTGCTGGATTCCCAGCTGTTCGCCTAATTTATATTACATTCTCAGTCCTCGTTGCCAAAAGCTATTTCTGGCATATCCCGTTAGACCGTGCGTCATCTGCGCTAACAACTTTCTGTAGCCCGTTCGGCCGCTACCGATTTCTAAAAATGCCTTTCGGTATCAACTCTGCTGGTGAAGTCTTCCAGCCCGCAATGGCACAGCTGTTCACAGAATACCCTTGTGCCAACATTTTTGACGACATTCCAGTTTACGGCCGAGACGCAACCGAACATAATGCCAACCTTCGAAAGGTGTTTGACCGTGCCAGAGGCATTAATTTAAAACTGAACCCTCTGAAGTGCAAGTTCAGAGTTCCAGAAGTCACTTACGTTGGTCACGTGTTCACCAGCAAAGGGTTAAAGCCTGACCCGCTGAAGACTGCTGCGATTAACGAGCTCCCCGGGTGGAAGATTGCAACCTTCACGTTGTACGCCCTGTTTCAACCAATGATATCCACCTGGCGTGCACAATCAAATAAGATCCAATAGAACAAGTTGTCCTACAACTTTAGGCTGTGCACTCCATACGCAAGAAGAAAAACAAGAAGAACGAGCTGCCAGTACCAACTGACGTCACCAGCTTACAACCATTTTTGGGTATGTTCAACTACTTTGGACAAATTCATCCCCAAACTCAGCGAATTGTCAGCCCCACTGCGACAATTGACCCACAAGTAAGGCACCTGGTATTGGTACACACAGCATCAACGAGCTTTCGAGACTTTAAAATTACAGCTCGCTAGTGCACCAAACCTGGCATACTTCAACATCAATCTGCCAGTCACAATCACATGCGATGCACCCAGTATGGGCTAGGCGCAGCATTCCTGCAAACTTCCTTCAACGGCGACGTGATGCCAGTATCCTAAGCATCGCGCACCCTAACAGACACAGAGACATACGCACAGATAGAGAAGGAACTGCTTGCCGTGGTTTTCGCCTGTTCAAAATTTAAATACTTTATTTTTGGCAATAACTTCAACCACTAATCACTATCCTTAGCAAACCAATCCATGCTGCCCCAGCCAGACTTCAACGCATGATACATAGATACATAGATACATAGAAAATAGGTGTAGGAGTAGACCATTCGGCCCTTCGAGCCTGCACCGCCATTCAATATGATCATGGCTGATCATCCAACTCAGTACCCCGTACCTGCCTTCTCTCCATACCCCCTGATCCCTTTAGCCACAAGGGCCACATCTAACTCCCTCTTAAATATAGCCAATGAATTGGCCTCAACTACCCTCTGTGGCAGAGAGTTACAGAGATTCACCACTCTCTGTGTGAAAACGTTTTTTCTCATCTCGGTCTTAAAGGATTTCCCGCTTATCCTTAAGCTGTGACCCCTTGTCCTGGACGTTCCCAACATCGGGAACAATCTTCCTGCATCTAGCCTGTCCAACCCCATAAGAATTTTGTACGTTTCTATAAGATCCCCTCTCAATCTCCTAAATTCTAGCGAATATAAGCCAAGTCTATCCAGTCTTTCTTCATATGAAAGTCCTGACATCCCAGGAATCAGTCTGGTGAACCTTCTCTGCACTCCCTCTATGGCTATAATGTCCTTCCTCAGATTTGGAGACCAAAACTGTACGCAATACTCCAGGTGTGGTCTCACCAAGACCCTGTACAACTGCAGTAGAACCTCCCTGCTCCTATAATCAAATCCTTTTGCTATGAAACCTAACATACCATTCGCTTTCTTCAATGCCTGCTGCACCTGCATGCCTACTTTCAATGACTGGTGTACCATGACACCCAGGTCTCGCTGCATCTCCCCTGTTCCTAATCGGCCACCATTTAGATAATAGTCTGCTTTCCTGTTTTTGCCACCAAAATGGATAACCTCACAATTATCCACATTATACTGCATCTGCCAAACATTTGCCCACTCACCCAGCCTATCGAAGTCACCTTGCAGTCTCCTAGCATCCTCCTCACAGCTAACACTGCCCCCCAGCTTAGTGTCATCCGCAAACTTGGAGATGGTGCCTTCAATTCCCTCATCCAGTTCATTAATATAAATTGTAAATAGCTGGGGTCCCAGCACTGAGCCTTGCGGTACCCCACTAGTCAATGCCTGCCATTGTGAAAAGGACCCGTTTATTCCTGCTCTTTGCTTCCTGTTTGCCAGCCAGTTCTCTATCCACATCAATACTGAACCCCCAATACCGTGTGCTTTAAGTTTGTATACTAATCTCTTATGTGGGAGTTTGTCGAAAGCCCAGATACAACACATCCACTGGTTCTCCCCTATCCACTCTACTAGTTACATCCTCAAAAAATTCTATACGATGATGCAGCTACAACGGTTTGATATTCGCGTCGCCTACAAAAAAGGTAAAGACATGCACATCACACACACTTTATCTAGGGCTCCACAGACCACCGGCGAACAACAAGCATTCGAACAGGACGAATTATCCGTCCTGAAAGTCTCGATTGTTCCCACCGACCGCTTGCGCCGCCTTGCTGAACACACCGCTGCAGATAAGGCGTCCCAACTGCTTACTTTCATCATCAAAGGCGGGTGGCCAAACACACAGTCCAACACTTCTTTTGAATTACGACCCTACTTCCTGGTACGTGACGAACTAGTACCACAGGATGGAGTGATTGTCAATGGTCACAAGACGGTTATCCCCTAATCCCTGCGAAACGAGTACTATGAGGAAATCCACGGTGGTCACCCGGGCGTGGAGGCTACCTTATAGCGTGCGAAATAAATGATCTACTGGCCCGAAATGTCCAAGTATATTCAGGAGAAAAGAGAATCATGCGCGACCTGTAATTGACAGGCACCGCACTAACAAAAAACAACCCTGCTGTCTAAACCTGCTCCCTCGCTACCATGGTCATCAGTGGCTGCCTATATCGTTGATTGGCACGGGAAGCACTACTTCATGCTAGTGAACTCGTACTCTAACTGGTTAGACATTGTCGTTCTGCCAACCATCTCTTCAGAGATAGTCGTCCAAATGCTCAAGATCCATTTCTCTGTCCATGGAATTCCAGTTCGTCGTCTGACTGACAACGGGACCCAATTAACCAGCCAAAAGTTTAAAGACTTTGAAAACGGTGGAGCTTTGGACATGGACCCAGCAGCCCAGAACATCCACAGTCCAATGGACTTGCCAAGCTTGCTGTTCGGAGCGTTTATCAACTCATGGCGCGCTCCTACTTAGCACAATCTGATATCTACCTGGACGTGCTGAACCTGCGAAATATTGCTAGACATAACATTCTAGGTTCTCCAGCCCAGCGCCCGATGTACCGCTGAACGTGACCTCCGTTGCCCGTCACGTTTACCCCCGCTGTGGTACAAAAGCGCGTACAGTCCAATCGAGACGCACAGATGCGTAGTTACAATAAAACCAGCAAAGCACTCAAGCCACTCATTTATGGGCAAGTGCTCGGACTACAGACAGACAAAGGACATACCAAACAGGTGTAGATTTACGGCCCCTCAAAGGAACCGCGTTCCTACCTGGTCGTTGTCAGTGGTACCATCTATAGACGCAACCGTCAACAACTCCTTCCTGTGAAGGAACGGCGCCCGGCGCCCGGCGCTCCAGGGTCCTGATGCCCCACCGCTCAAGATTAAAGTGATCGCTGTTCCAGCCGTTCCAGAATCTGCCGCGGCCAGTCCCATCCACTCCCCGCGTCGGTCTGCCCCCACTTTCCCCTTTGGAACCGGCTCCCCGGGCCCCCGCGACGGTCTTCCTTGGGTTCCCCTACGGTGCCTCCCCATAGCCCGTCGTGCGCATTAAACCACGCCCTCAACTTTTCGCAGGCAAAGTTTGATGAGGCAGCTCCATACCGTACGAGGACCGGGCGGGTTAGCAAACCACCTGTTAGATATGGCGATTATGATTAACCCAAATATTATTAATGTGACGATTTGCATTTAACATTTTATTTACCCGTTGTAGTTGTAATGCTTTATTTGCTTTTCATTTATACAAGAAGATATGTAGATTGGCTATTGCATGTTAGCCAATTAGAATGCTTAGTAACTATAACTCCGCCTAATTATAACATTCCTAATGTAAGAACTTGCCCACTCCCTGGCAGTAGCCGTAGCTATGTGAAGTGTAATAACCTGCTTAGAAGATTACGACCTGAACAATAAAGATGCTTGTGTTTCAACCTGTGTGAGCTCTTCACGCCGAGTGTCCCTCTGATCCGAAAGTTGAAGACTCCATGGTCCTAAGTCAGAACTTGGCGCCGTTTTAACCACATATTCGGTCGTTGATTTTACTGCAGGATGACCTCCCTGCTTTCTAACATCTTTCCAGTGGTATCTCACTGCTCTGGCCATATAATTAAATATGTTTGATTCAACCGCATTGGTTCGACAATATGGCACAGTGTTGCGGATCATTTTCCCCGTTCCGATAATTTAGGTCAGCTGGATTGATCCCTGTACAGTTCTGAAAATCGTTCAAATAACTCATCTGCTCCCGCTCCCTTTTTTGGTTTTATATCCAAGATTCTTGCAAGGTCAATTAGTTTCTGAAAAATATTCGTAAGGACAGTTAGAGCTGCCTCTTCTCTAACACCATTGCCTGCTATTGCATTTGCTAATGATTCATGTGTTGGATTTCCTAAGGCTGCTAGAAATCTGATGTGTTTTGTTGGAATAATTATCTATGTATCGTAGCCATTAGTTCTCGGGAGTCTGCATCATACACACTCATTGTAGTTCTTAAGTATTCTACAAAGGAAGAAGGTGATTTCTTTCCATCAGGGATCATGCTTAACACTGCCATTATCTCGTGGGGTTTCCATGGGTTATGTACATCTATTGTATGGGGATTATTTGCACCTGCTGCACTGGCCGGATCAATGGAAGTATTCGGCATTCTTCAATTATTGTCTCACTCTCAGATATATCTCCCTCTTCACTAGGGGGTTTGCGGTAACTTCCGAAAGACGCCCGCCTCTTTCCCGCTACTCGTCTAATTCATCTAGGTTTAGGCTCGCAGAAATATTCTGGTGGCTGTATTATGTCTTTAATAACATATTTATCCATGAATACTGGGGCTAACTTCTTCGTTCTACTCCTGGTAAAGTGTTCTACTGGACTACCTGCAAATAGTGTAGTGGACGAAGTCAAAGAATCTTGTGCTCTAGTTGCTGCTGTTTGTGAAGCAGGCTTTAATGTGGAATCTGCAGGTGGTGTTAAATTTAACACTTTTTCAATCTTCCAAATATTCTTCCCCCCTTCAAAGCAAATGCCAACCATCGGGTCCTTAAACACTAAATTTACCGGTGCCAGTTTCCATTCAGGAGATTTATCTCTTTCTTATTCATTAAGCTCTCTTATATATCCAAACCATTCTCCCCTGGTGCCTGGAGGTCGATGTAATTCATCATATTTCTGTTTATTCCAAGTTTTTAAATTGCTTTATCCCAATCCACCATTCTCATAATTTCTCTAATCGCCTTCCGTTCCTCATAATATTTTCTCCACAATCCCATTAACCCCTTCACCACCTCACTATTACTGTATTGCCAACTAATTCGTTCTATATACGTTATTCCCTTCAATGTTCTGTCCCCTAATTTCTTATTCAATGATGCCGAAAAGTTTCTCGATCCCTCAGCTTTCTGTGGAAATTCACTGCATATTATTTGCAATGGACTTTAGGAATCGTCAGTCATATCTCGACAACTTGATTTCCCATGTTTGTAGAAAACGGAATCAACTACTAAGCAACTCACAGCCCTTAACTTTCGCACATCTGCCCGCGACCCCCCTTATTATTCGCCCTTTCTATTGAACCATTAGCAGAAAATGTTAGAGCCCATCCAGAAATATATGGGTATAATACTAACGATAGAGTTAATAACATTTATTGATATGTAGATGATGTATTAATATACGTCACAAACCCAGAAACTGGCATCCCAAACCTGATAAATCTAATAACCCATTTGGTTTATTTTCGGGATATAGAATTAATTGTAATACAAGTGAAATCATGCCAATAATGGAACTCAATTTACATACATTGCAACAATCCCCCTTTAAAATAGTAAATTAAAAAATTTAATATCTATAAATATATGTGACTAAGACGCATACTTCGTTATATAAATTACATTTTCCACCTTTACTGATTAAAGTACATAAGAATATTAAGTAATGGAAAACACTTCCTATCTCAATGTTTGGTAGAATTAATGCTATAAAAATGACCTTTCTCCCGCAATTATTGTACCTCTTTCAATCAATTCTGATATAACCCAATTTAAAAAAAAAGTTGATTCCATTGTCACAAGTTTTATTTGGGATTATAAGAATCATAGAATAAGCAAAAAACATTTATGTAAATCCAAGACGATTGGAGGATTAGCTTTACCATTTTTATTTGTTTTGCTTCTGGGCAGTCAATATTAAAAATATGAACATTTTGTTGGAAGAAATGTACCAGCAACCAGACTGGTTAAAGATGGAAAAGGAAGACAGCTTGCCTTTTGAAATTGGCTCGATTCTGTTAGCTCCCAGAAAACTGAATAACAAAACCTATAATGAAAAACCTATAATATATAGTCGTATGCGAACTTGGAAACAATTAAAACATACTTCAAAATTTGAT
>JAXLNO010000174.1:125915-158415 GCA_038087875.1 Malacoraja senta | reverse complement strand
CTCCATCCCCACTATTCCACCCTCTCCTCCCTTCACCCACACCATTGCCTCCCTCCCCCTCCCTCTCTCCCCCGACCCCCTCCCCCTGCCCCTCTCTCCCTCTTCAACCACTCCCCTACCCCCTCCCCTTCCCTGTCTCCCACTTTCGCCACTCCCCCCTTCACCTCTCCCTCTCCCTTCCCATTCTTCCACTTATCTCCCTCCATGCCTCCCCATCTCCCTCCCCCACCCCTCTCTCCCCGTCCTCCCTTCCCTCTCCCTCCCCAATCTTCCCCCTCTCTCCGCTCTCCCCCTCCCACCACTCTACCCCCTCTCTCCTCACCCCTCTCCATCCTCCCACCCCATCTCTCCCCCTTACCACCCCTCTTCACCTCCATCTTCCCCCCACACCCTTCCCCTCTCTCTTGCACCACTCCCGGCACCACCTCTGCCCCTCATCCCACTCTTCCCCTCTCCCTCCACACCTCACTTCTTTCCTCCCTCCCTCTCTTCCTCTCTACCCTCTGCTCCTCTCCCCTTCCACTCATCCCCTCTATCCACCTCTAACATCCCCTCACACCTTTCCCCCCTTTCTGCCCTCCCGCTCTCCTCCCACTCCCTCTCCGCCACCCTGCACTCCTTTCCATCCTCTCTGTCTCTCTCTCTCTCTCTTCTCTCTCTCTCTCTCTCTCTCTCTCTCTCTCTCTCTCTCTCTCTCTCTCTCTCTCTCTCTCTCTCTCTCTCTTCCCCCACTCGCCGCTTCCCTCCCCATCCCTCTCTCTCCCTCCCCATCTCCTCTCCATTCCCAATCTATCCCCATCTCCTCCCCCTCATCACCCCCGTCTCCTTCGCCCTCTCCCTGTCTCCTCCACGCCCCCCCCCCTGTGTGTGTGGGGTGGTGGTGGTTAGTGTGCGTGTGAAGCCGCATCAACCCACCCTGCAAATAGTCTAGTAACTATTAAAACTGCGTTTGTTGGTGTTGTGTTCTAATTCGCGAATATTTGTTTAAGCCGTATATGAATCTCCTCCCTCAAAATGTGCACTTTTTTTTGTACATAACCCCTGAGGGTTTTTCCTCCTCCTCATAGTTTTTCTAATATTAGAACATCCGGTTCAACCTTTCCCTGCTTTTTCGGTAAAAATCTTTAAACTTTTCAAAATGTTAAAAACAATCAAACAGCTCTCACCCATAGAATGTCGGTGAACGTTCCATCGTGTGATTTCACAATGGCCAATGCTCACAGATGTCCAATCGGAATGGATTCACTTACATATGCCTATGCCCCAGCCCCAGCCACGCCTCCCACGCCCGATGTCGCAGCACGTTCCATTGTGTGATGTCACAATGCCAACCCTCACAGATGACCAATCGCAATGGAACCCGTTTACATATGCCTTTGAACATATAAACATTTTAAAAAAACGTGCAGGAGTAGGCCATTCGGCCATTTGCTCCAGTCCCAGCCCCGCCCCCCACCACCTGTGTCGAAGCGCGTGATCACCCCTCTCTCCTCACCCTCTTCTCCTCCCCCTCTCTCACCCCCTCTCTCCTCACCCCTCTCCCCTCACCCCTCTCCTCACACCTCACCCCTCTCTTCTCATCGCTCTTTCCTCACCCCTCTCCATACCCCTCTGTCCTCACCCCTCTCTCATCACCCCTCTCACCTCCTCCTCCATCTCCACCTCTGCTCAACCCTCTCTCCATCTACCCGTCTCCCCCTTCACCCTCCCCTCTCTCCGTCCCTTCCACCCATCCTCAACCTCCACTCCCGCCCGTCCTCCTTCCCTCCCATCTCCTCCACCTCCCCACCTTACCCCCCCCTCACCTCCCTCCTGCTCCATCCCGCTCCCCCCTTCTCCCCTCTCTCCTCACCCCCTCTCCTCCCGCTCTCCTCACCCCTCGCTCCACACCGCTCTCTCCTCACTCCTCACTCCTCTCGCCCCCTCTCTTCTCACTCCGCTCTCCTCACTCCTCTCTCCCCCTCTCTCCTCAGCCCTTTATCCGCACCCCTCACTCCTCACCCCTCTCTCATCGCCCCTCTCGCCTCCTCCTCTCCATCTCCCCCTATCCTCACCACTCTCCCCCATCTACCCTGTCTCCCTCTTCAACATCCCCGCTCTCCTCCCCTCCCCATCCTCCTCTCTCCCTTCCCCCTCCTCTTCCCTCCCCTCTTCTCCCACTCCCCACTCTCATCCCATCTAACCCCGCACCCCCCTCTCTTCCCTCCGGCTCCAACCCTCTCCCCCGTCTCTCCCCCTCTCTCCTCCCCCCTCTCCCTCTCATCACCCCTCTCTCCTCATCCCTCTCTCCTCTCCCCTCACCCCTCTCTCCTCACTCTTCTCTCCCACTCTCTCCTCACCCCTCTCGCCGCTCCCTCACTTCCCACCCCTTTCTCCCTCCATTCCCCTCACCCCTCTATTCTCACCCCTCTCTCCTCACCACTCTCTCCTCACCACTCTCTCATCACCCGTCTCTCCCGACCCTACTCTCCTCAACCTTCTACCCACCCCTCTCTCGTTACCCCTCCCCCTCTCATCACCCCTTTCTCCCCCCATTCCACTCACCCCTCTCTCCTCACATCTCTCTCCTCACCCCTCTCACCTCACCATTCTCCTCACTCCACTCTCCTCACCACTCTCTCCTCAAAACTCTCTCCTCACCACTCTCCCTCACCCCGCTCTCCCGACAACTCTCTCCTCACCCCTATCCACCCCTCTCTCCTCACCCATCTCTCATCACCCTCTCTCATCACTCCTCTCCATCTCCCGTTCTCCACACCCATCTCCCCTTCTACCCCTGTCTCCCCCTTCACCATCCCTGCTCTCTTCCCCTCCCCCCATCCTCATCGTGCACCCACCCCCATCCCCCTCCCCCTCCCCACCGCTCTCCTCCACATTATCTCGCCCTTATCCCTCTCACTCCTTATCTCCCCTCCCGCTCCCTCCCTGTCCCCACGTTCCCTCCCCATCTCTCCTCACCCATCGGCTCCCCCTCTCCTCACCCCTCCCTCCTCACCCCTCTCTCCCACCCTCCTCTCCACTCCCTCACTCCCCCATTCCCTATTCCCTCATCACTCTCTACTCACCCCTCACTCCTAACCCTCTCTCCTCACCTCTCTATCCTCACCCTCTCTCCTCAGGTCTCTCTCCTCGACCCTCTCTCGTCACCCTCTTCCCTATCCCATCTCCCACCCGTCTCTCATCACCCCTCTCCATCTCCCTCTCTCTTCACCCCTCTCCCCTTATCCCTCATCCTGCCCCTCCCCCCATCTCTCTCACCCCTACCACACATCCCCCAACCCTTCACCCCCTCCCAACCCACTATTCCCATGCGCCCCCCTACACAGTCCCCACTCTTCCCCCCTAACCCATCCTTACTCCTTCCGCCCTCCCCTCCCCGCGCTCCTGCCCATCCCCCACACATCCTTCCGCCCCAATCCTCCTCTCCCTCCCTATACCTCCCTCTCCCTCCACCTTCCCTTCCCCAATCCCTCCCCATCTCCCTCTCCCCCTCCCCACTCTCTCACCCAACCCCCTCACCCACCTTCAACTCTCCCTCTTCTCCTCCCTCCCTCCCTCCCTTCCTCCCACCTCTCTCCGCCGCCTCGCCCCTTCCCATCCCTGCTCTCCTCCCGTCCCCATCCTCCTCTCTCTACCTCCCCCCATCCCCTTCCCTCCCCAACCTCCCCACTCTCTCCCCATCTTAACCCCCTCCCCCCTATCTCCCCTCTACCCTCCTGCTCCCTTCTCCTCCCCCGCCCCCCTCACTCCTCAGCCCTCTCCTCCCCATATCCTCCCACCTCTTCGCACCGCTCTCTCCTCTCCCCTCTCCGCTCTCTCCATCCGCATCCCTCCTCCCCCCTCGCTCCCCATTCCCTATTACCCTCATTCGTCTCTCCTCACGCTTCTCTCCTCACCCCTCTCTCCTCACCTCTCTTTCCGCACCCCTCTCTCCTAAGCTCTCTCTCCTCACCCCTCTCTCCACACCCCTCCCTCCACACCCCTCATCCACCCCTCTCTCATCACCCTTTTCCATCATCCCCTCACCCCTTCCCCCTCCCTCCACCTCCCTGCCCCTCTCGCATCCCTCACTCCCCTTCCAACACCCCCCCAACCATTCACCCCCTCCCTTCCCACTCTTCCCCTTTTCTCGTACCCCCCCTCTGCCCCCATTCACCACCCTCTCACCATCCGCCTTCCCGTCTCTCCCCTCCCTTCCCCTACCTCTCTCTCCACCGCTCTCACATCCCCTGATCGCACCTCCCATCATCTGTTGACGCCCGTTATATACAGCTCGCTCGCGTTGCCCGCTGGGAACCCATTACCATCTAAACGTTCGATCTAAACGCTGGATTTCTGCCGTTTTCTTATTTTTTATTTGACACGTGTGTTTTGAAAATCTTTTTATTTTTGATTACATTCATTATTTCGGTTTAGACTTTTTTTCCAAAAGGTAAACGCTGTTCTTTTTTTCCAAACGTAGACGATGTTTTCAATATTTATTTATGAATAATTATTTTTGAAAAGATTATTGCATAACTGTTTAAAAACGTCGCGCTTATTTGATCCACTGAACTAAACTTAAATTGGCTTTGCATCGGCTTGCGAGTAAGCGGATAGGCAGTGACGCAGATCGGCGGCTCTCACACACGTGTCTCTACTCTCACTTTCTCCTCTCTCTTCTCTCTCTCTCTCTCGCACCCCCTCACTCCCTCTCTCTCTCCATCTCTCTCTCCCTCCCTCTCTCTCTCCACCCCCTCTATCTCTCTCCCCTCTCTCTCTATCTCCCCATGGTGTGACGCCGCAGGCCCATTCCCTCCCCTGCAAACGCGCGTTGGAGGCACAGACCAAACTTGTCTGCACTTGGTCTAGTAACTATTAAAACTGTCGTTCGTCTGTTTGTAACGGTTTCTATTTCGCGAAAATTCGTTTAAGCTGTTTGTGAATTTACTCCTCCAACCTTTGTCGTAACGGAGACATTTTTACATATTCCTGTAGAGTTTTCCTCCTCCACATTTTTTTAAAAATAGAACATTTGGTTATTAATTTCCCTGCTTTTTTAGTTAAAAACATCAAAACTATTTAAAATCAAGCTCCTGCATGAGTCACAAGGCCATCTCACAGATGTCCAATCACAATGGATCTCATTTACCTATGATATGACATCACAATGGGACAGGGCTAGGAGATTGGTACCTTCACGTGAGCCCACTAAAATAGTAAGATTAAACGAGAACTTACCAGTTTGCAGTTTGATCTGTATTTTATGAGGAGTTACGATGAGGGATTACGTGAAGAACCCGTCCAGCACGCATGCGCGACATACTTCAAAGCAAAGGTGTGGAATCACAGGAAACACAATAATTGACATAAACATAGTAAAGAAAAGGACAACTAAGATACCAGTTGATCTCTATAATTGAGGGTGGGAGCGGAGGGCACGTAATCCCTCAGCCTAACTCCTCATAAAATACAGATCAAACTTCAAACTGGTAAGTTCTCGTTTAATCTTACTATTTTACTTCGGAGTCACGTGAGTGACTACGTGAAGATTTTAAAGCTCTGTGATTTCAAACCGTGTAACAGTTCATACTTCACTCGCTGCCGAAGTCATTCAAGGGAGGAAGTATGTTATCGTAATCAACCATGAATCTGTTTGTAAAAAATAATGGTGTTTATTAAACAATAATAAAAGAAAAATGCTCCCCCGGGCTTAAATTATATATTTGCAGATTCTAATACTCTTTCTGCAAATAACACAGGTTCTGCTAGCGGCTTGTTGTTGAACGTTTGGAACGTTTTCTCCATGGTCCACCCCGCTGTAGCCAGGATGTGGTCCAGTGGTACGTCCATCCTTTTAGCCGCCGATGTGGATACTGCCCTGGTGGAGTGAGATGTATATACGTCAGTATCTACTCCAGCAGCTCCCAGTACCTGCTTGAGCCATGTTGAGATGGTTTGGCTCGACACCCGACCATGAGGTTTCTTGTGGCTGACCCATAGGGCTTTTTTCTCTCCCTCGGGAATCTCTTGTTGTGCTGATGTAAGTGAGTAGGTGAGTCGTGACACACAACCGTGGGTCAGGTGGGTATGCCCGGAAATCCATAACTAGGCCTGAAGTTCCTGGCCTGCTCTGCTTTACCAGCTCCTGAATGGCGAATGAGACCCGGTCTGGTATTATAACCATGTTGTCCAGTCGCAGTAAGTGGAGGGACTGGACTCTTTGTGTTGAGACTAGTGCCATCATCATGACCGTTTTCAGGGTTAGCTGTTCCAGGGTGAGAGACCTGGCTGGTGACCATCCCCTTAGTTATGTCAGGACCACACTGACATCCCAGATTTGGGTGTACCTAGGTCTAGGGGGGTTGGAGTTGAATATACCCCTCATGAGTTTGATCACCAGCGGGTGAGACCCTATGGCCTGTTGTCCTGGTACTTGTTTTAAGTAGGCTGACAGAGCACTTCTGGCAGTATTGATGGCGCTGTAGCTCAGTCCTTCATTATGGTGAAGGCCAGCCAGGAACTCCAGTACATTGGTTATGGTTGCAGATGAGTATGTTGTCCCAGTAGTCGAGCAGTATCTTTCCCACTTCCTGATGCTCGATAGGTATTGCTTCCTGGTGGACATACGGTAGGACGCTGTCATCGTGTTGATGGTCCTGTCAGACAATTCCAGGCCCAGCATTGGTCTTTTCATAATCCGCATCCCAGTAGGTTAATTTTCTCATGGCATGGATGACTTATGCCTGATACCGGGTGAGACAATAGGTCTGGGCTACTGGGAAAGGTCATAGGAGTTTCGATGACCATGTCGAGGACCACTGGGAACCATGGCTGTGTAGGCCAGTAGGGTACTATCAAAATACCTGAAGCAGAGTCCATCTGTATTTTGCGTAGTACCCTACTGATGAGGCAGAAGGGGGGGGAAGCATAAAATAAATAGTTTCCCCAGTTGAGCGCGCATGCATCTATCGCTGCTGCCTCATGGTCTGGTTCCCAAGCGACATACATTGGTACCTGGTGATTTAGTCTGGATGCAAAGAGATCGATATCTGGTGTGCCATATTGCTTTGTAATTTTAGCAAAAGGTCTAGGATTTAACATCCATTCGGTGCAATCATTGAATTTGCGTGACCTGGTGTCTGCCACTGTATTTAGATTACCTGGTAGGTAAGTTGCTGATAGCCAAATATGTCTATCGACACACCATTGCCAGATTTTGTTGACCAAATTGTCACATGATATCGATTTTATTCCGCCCATATGATTAATATCGGCCACCACCGTGGTATTATAAATTTGTAAACGAACATGCAAATGGTGCATATTCGTAGAATATGTTTTTAAACCATAAAACGCACCCAACAGTTCCAAATAATTAATGCCCTGTGTTTGTAGCAAAGATGATTCAAGGTTAGTCCATCTACCACCTGTGCTGGATATGGTATTAGTTGTTCCCCAGCCTTGAGCACTGGCATCTGTTTGTATAGTTAATGTTGGGTTATTGATGATGATAGGGCTGGAACTATGCCAACTGTGCTCTATCCACTACTGTAACACTGATATAGCTTCAATGGATAATTTCATGGTTCGGTCAAAGTGACCTGCATGTCGTTTAAACGCCTGTACTTTTACCCTTTGTAGGTTTTGATAGTGCAGGGGTCCAAATTGTGTAGCTGGAAATGCTGCTACCATTTTGCCAATTAATCTTGCCACTTGGCGGATGGTTGGTCGATTGCTAGCCATTAAATTATTACACGTCTGTGCCAATTCTGCTGCTTTATCTTTTGGCAATGTTACAGACATGTGGACTGAGTTATTTGTGAATCCCAGATAGTCCATAGCTGTGGATGGCGTCAACTTAGATTTATCTGGATGTAATACAAAGCCGAGGGTTTCAAAAATTGTTTGGTAGCTAATAAAGCTGATTTAGCCAACTCCATGATTTTGCCTCTTATTACAATATCATCAAGCTATGCCATGACAATATGTCTCTGTTTTCTTAATGTTGCCAAGGCTGGTTTTAATATCTTGGTAAATAGTCTTGGGGCTGATGTTAACCCATTAGGCAACGAATTAAACTGCCATAGTTGCCCCATCCAGGTAAATTTCAGGTATCTGCGATGACCCTTTTGAATGGGTACTGTATAGTAGGCATCTTTTAAATCAATGCTTGCCATAATGTATCCTTTGGAAATCAGTTGTTTGGCGGTTACAAATGGTTCCATTTTGAAATGTACATACTGAAAAAAAGTATTTAGTGAGGTTAAGTCAATGAGGATGCGACAAGCACCATCTTTTTTGTTTTTGGTAAATATATTTGAGACAAATTCCAAAGGTTCATGTTTGTATTTCGCAATGATACCCTTTGTAAGTAACCTCGCCAGTTCTGCATGACCCTCTAGTTTTTTTTGACTGAGAGGGTAAAGACCCTTTGGGGTACATGCTGAACTGGTGGCACATTTTCTTGAATGAACTCTATTTTGTATCCACGAATACTGTTCCGTATATAACTATCATTCGTGACAGACCTCCATGCTTCAATGAACAAGTGTAATCTCCCCCCTGTTAGTACATTTCCCCCACTTTTTATATGCTGGTAGGAACCAGACCCACCTACCTCCATAATTATGGGAGTGTTCCTTTCTTCAGTTTCTTCATCCGTCGTTGTACTGCTGGATGTACTGCTGGTTGGGGGTGGCGCATTTTCCATGGAGTCCGCTCTGGGCCCTGGCCTAAAAAAGGCTTTCGGGGATGGTATGCGGACCCCGAGCTTTCACCAGTCCCATAAGTTTGACGTCGACTAGTGGACGTGGTGGGGTACTGCCGTCTGGATTGTGTGGGTCTGCTCTTTCCGGGGCCTGCCCTCATGAGGCTGAATGCTTTGGACTCTTCCTCCAGGTCTTTCACTTGTTTTGTCAAGTCCTTTCCAAATAACAGGATCTGTGTCTCTGATGCCGGTGTTTTACACAGTGCTGCATATTTGGGATTGAGGGCAGGTCTTATTATCTCCTTGCGGATGTTGTTTATCTCATATTCAGTGTTGCACAGCAGAGCCAGAGTGTCTTGCTGGTTGGTGGTCATATCCACCCCTCCCACGGAACGAGCATAGGATGTTATCCCTGCCATCAGGAGCTTGAGGATACGCTGTAATTTTTGCTCCTGGTTCAGGATACTCTGTCCAACATACCCCCAGGTTTGGCTGTTAACGGCCGGTACGTTGAGTGAACTGAAGTTCTCCGGAGGCGACTAGAGTTCTAGTGCCTCATCAGAGGCCCGAGAGCCGTTGGAGAGGTCGCAGAGGGAGGAGCTACACCCGCGCGATAGGAGATGAAGTGGAGCGCGGGGCTTGCTTCTTACAGAAGCCCGAGAGCCGTTGGAGAGGTCACAGTGGGAGGAGCTACACCCGAGCGGTAGGAGTTAAAGTGCAGCGCGGGACTTGCTTCTTACAGAGGCCCGAGAGCCGTTGGAGAGGTCGCAGAGGGAGGAGCTACACCCGAGCGGTAGGAGTTAAAGTGGACCGCGGGGCTTGCTTCTTACAGAGGCCCGAGAGCAGTTGGAGAGGTCGCAGTGGGAGGAGCTACACCCGAGCGGTAGGAGATAAAGTGGAGCGCGGGGCTTGCTTCTTACAGATGCCCGAGAGCCGTTGGAGAGGTCGCAGAGGGAGGAGCTACACCCGAGCGGTAGGAGTTAAAGTGGTGCGAGGGTCTTGTTTCTTACAGAGGCCCGAGAGCCGTTGGAGAGGTCGCAGAGGGTAGAGCTACACCCGAGCGGTAGCAGTTAAAGTGGAGCGCGGGGATTGCTTCTTACAGAGGCCCGAGAGCTGTTGGAGCGGTCGCAGAGGGAGGAGCTACACCCGAGCGGAAGGAGTTAAAGTGGAACGCGTTAAAATCGGGTCTGGAGGTCGGGACCGTTTTTAAAAACTTACCGGAGTCTCACGTCGCGGCGCTGATGACGTCATCAGTAAGCGCCGTGAATTTAACGGAGGGAAAGTCATTTAAAATGAAAAGTACATCTCCAGGTCAGAGCCCACAGAGGAAAGTTACAAAACAATCGCTGAAGACTCTGGAACAGCAAGAAACTGCAAAACGGACCTCTGGAGTGGTTTCTGGAATGGACACACGATTTAAGACTGAGATGACCACAAAAGAGAAAACCGAATTGGAGGAGTTAAATAACTCGGTAAGAGATTTGAAAAATGACTTGAAAATTGGAAACATAAATTTGATGGCCGGTAATGAAAAAATACTTGCGGGCATTGGTGCTCTGCAAAAAAGAGTGGATGATGTGCAAGAAGAATTAACGGGGAAAATTAATAAGATGGCAGAAGAGACCACAAAGATGTTTGAGGCTGTGCATGAAACTGTTTCTGCAAATGTAACTGCAGTGAAAGATATGGAAGCTGTTGTGGAAGAGATGACCGGAGAGATGCAGACGATGAAGTTAGAAATAGACAGCCTCAAGAGCCATCTTACAAAAGTGTCTGATAAATGTGTTGACCTAGAAGCTCGCTCAAGACGACAAAATATACGTATACGTGGAGTAAAAGAGGGAGCTGAGGGGGACAATGCTTGTGAGTTCACTGCCAATCTAATTAAATACGTACTCAAACTATCTGAGGCACCTGTAATTGAAGTAGCACATCGACTACCCAGATTTAAACCAAGATCTCAAGGAGCACATGCCTACCCACGACATAGCATAGTTAAACTTCGGGATATCCCAACAATGGAAGCGCTGATGAAAAAAATCAAATACGGAGAGGAGATGATGTACAGAAATGATTCTATTAAACTCCTACGGGACTACCCTTACGAAATTGTGCAAAAGAGAAGAAAGTTCTCACAGACCAGAGAAGTTCTTTACGGTGTCAAGGGTGTCATATGTGGAGTGTGTTATCCGGCCAGGATGCGTATTACTTTCATGGGAAAGTCAAAAACATTCATTAACTCGGCAGAATCTCTTAAATACTCTAAAGAAATCGTGGCCAAGGCAGCAACAAGTGAAGATTGATCACCAATCAAGAATATCACAAGAAAAGTGAATAACTGAACATCAATCTTTTAAAATTATCACACGCAACAGATTTTCCAGGAGACGTGTCTAGACATTATTATCTCCCCTTGAACATTGTGGCATCTAACTCAAGGACACTCTGTGCTCAAACGAGGAAAGACTGATAACATGGAACTGACGATCTGATGTGCTGAGAGTGAAAAACATCACATGGCTTATATAGTTTTATAAAATATTGAGAATCAATAATAATTAAAAATTAACAATACTAATATAGAAATAGCAATTGAAACTGATAAAAATGTGTTGCCTGCCTTATAACGCAGACAACAGTAATCACATATGTTCCGCAGCTCGAGTGGGGAGGGGAGGAGACTATGCACCTGGCATAACTCCAGGAGCCTGACTCCGGTTAACCCTTTCAGCGAACAGCTCACTTTTAACAATAGTAAAACCAATTCAAAATAGTTAAGAGATAAAGAGTGAGGAATATATGTAACTGAATACAATTGAAGTCGGAATGAAACATATATATATACTGCAACTGGGTGAAATAGAACTGATTTGGAAACGGTACCGACCCCCTAGGTTTTGGGTAATAAAGGCAGCGGGGCTAACGTCATAACATCTACGCCGGAAGCGATATCGATGTCGTACCCCACAGACGAGTGGGACACTCACTACGGTGTTGAAATCTCAGACACCGTACACTTATTTGATATACTTTTATTTTTTATTTTTAGCACAATACGTCACATCTATGTGTTTTCTTTCCAAGGACAATCGCGGAGGAGAACTACCAAGGAAGTCTATAATAGAAATGCCCCCAAAATAACCAGAGTCCTGAGGTATGAATGCACCATAATAAATAAGATCATTAAAATTGGTAAAAATGTATGATGATAATCAAAAGAAAATGGGAGGAATCACACTATGTAGCTGGAATATAAGGGGTATTAATGAACCTATTAAAAGGGACAAGATACTAGCTCAGTTGAAATCATACAACACGGACATTTCGTTTCTACAGGAAACGCATCTTAAACATCAAGATCAGACGAGACTGAGGGCGAACTGGATAGGACAAACATTTCACTCTTCATTCACCTCCAAATCTAGAGGTACTGCAATCATCATTCGTAAAGGAATTCCATTTAAATCAAAGAATACTATTTTAGATAAGGAAGGGAGATACCTTATAGTAGCAGGAGAGATCAATAATACGCCAATTACGCTGGTAAATATATACGCGCCCAATTTCGATAACCCTCAATTTTTTAATAAAATTCTGAATATAATTGCAGAATTTAATTATCAAAATGTTATAATTGGAGGAGACTTTAACTGTCTTTTAGACCCTTATCTAGATAAATCGATGCAAAAACAAAAAGGTAATATGAAATCTAAAACCAGTGAACTTTTACATACATATATGGAAAACACAAATATAGCAGATGTGTGGAGGATTGCAAACCCGACGGGAAGGGATTATTCGTTTTATTCAACGGTGCATAAAACATACTCACGGATAGACTACTTTCTTGTGGATACAAAATTAATTCCGCACACAATGAACGCTAAATACCACACTAATGCGATCTCAGGCCACTCTCCGTTAACTTTTGTTTTAAAAATAGAAGGAATGTCTATGAATAAATCGTTCTGGAGGTTTAACTCGCAAATTTTAAAAGACCCACAAGGGAGTATATATCTAAAAAAACAGATGGATCTATTTTTTGAGATAAATGATACATCAGATATTTCCCCCACGCTATTATGGGAATCCTTCAAAGCATTTATTAGAGGAGTCATTATTTCATTCCAAGCTTATCAAAATAAAAAGAATAAGAATGAACAAAGACATTTAGAAGAACAAATAAAACAATTAGATACAGATAATGCTAAAGATCCAACTATGGATAAACATAATAAAATCCTACTATTGAAATTCAAGCTAAATAAATTACTGTCAGAGAAAGTTATAACATTATTTCAAATCACAAAACAAGAACACTTCGAATTCGGGGACAAACCCCACAAACTCCTCGCACGGCAACTGAAAAAACGGGAAAAAGAGAATGCAATATTAAAGATTACATCAGACAGAGGGGAATTATTAACACTACCCAAGGATATCAATAAAAGATTTGCTCAATTTTACCAGAATCTATACACATCTAAAACGTTAATAGACAATAATAAAATCTCAGAATTTTTAGATAACTGTAACCTACCACAATTAGAACTGAGGGAACAACAGGAACTGGGAGCACAAATTACTTCTAAGGAGATAGAAGACACAATAAAAACACTAAAGAATGGAAAAACACCAGGACCAGACGGATTCAGTAATGAATTTTATAAATCTTTTTATGACATAGTTACTCCACGATTACAGAAAATGTATACACTTGCTTTTAAAGAGCAAAACTTACCTGAAATACCAGCAGAATCAACGATCATATTAATACTTAAAAAAGATAAAAATATAGAAGAACCAGGATCATATAGAGCTATTGCTTTGTTAAATACGGATCAAAAAAATAATAGCGAAAACACTAACCAGTAGACTAAGCAGGTATGTTAGCAGACTAATAAATGAGGATCAAACAGGATTTATACCTAAGAGACATTCATTTAATAATTTGAGACGTTTGCTTAACATAATGCACTCACATAAATCTCAGGACCAAGAGTTATCTATCATCTCATTGGACGCAGAAAAAGCGTTTGATCAAGTAGAATGGGACTATATGATTAAAGTATTGCAAAAATTCCAATTGGTAGAGAACTTCATTGCATGGATAAAACTATTATATAACAAACCTACGGCTAGAATACTAACTATTAATATATTATCCTCGAAATTTGAACTATCAAGGGGCAATAGACAAGGATGTTCATTATCACCGCTGTTATTTGCTTTAGTAATTGAACCCCTTGCTGAAAAATAAGCACACACATGGATATTTACGGTTATAATACAAAATATTCAAATAACAAAACATCCTTATATGCCGATGATGTACTATTGTACATCACAAAACCACAAATTAGTATACCAAATATATTAAATTTAATTGAGGACTTTGGATTCTTTTCAGGATATAGAATAAACTGGAACAAAAGTGAAATTATGTCGATAAAACCAAAAGACTCAACACACCTCAGGAAATTCCCCTTTAAAATAGCTACAGAAAAATTCAAATATTTGGGAATTGAAATTAGTAGAAATTACCAGGATATGTTTAAAGCCAATTATAATCCCTTGCTTAAGAAATTAAATAATATGATTAAATTCTGGAAAACACTTCCGATGTCCTTAATAGGCAGAATAAATGGTATAAAAATGATTTTCTTACCACAAATCCTATACCTATTTCAATCAATACCTATATATCTCCCAAAAAAAGTTTTTCAAAAAATTGGACTCAGACACTAAAAATGTTATATGGGATTATAAATCCCATAGAATACAAAGAGCACACCTTAATAAACGAAACGAGTTGGGGGGTCTCACGCTCCCTAACTTTATGTATTATAAATGGGCAGTAAATATTAAAAATATGATTCACCTGCTGGACAATTCTGCCCAGCAGATGGACTGGATTATAATGGAAAAAGGGGACTGTTCCCCGAGTAATATAGGAGCGATTATTCTCTCTCCAATATATTTGAATAATAAAAATTATAATAAAAACCCAATTATAAATAGCACAATTAGAACATGGAAACAAATAAAACAGAATCTAAAATTAAGAAACCTATCTCTCTCAATACCAATAGTTAATAACCCATCGTTTAAACCTTCAACCATAGACAAATCATTTATACAATGGGAAAGAATGGGAATCAAAACGCTCGAAGATCTGTATGAATTGGGAAAATTACTATCATTTCAACAACTACAACTGAAATATAATCTGAAAAAATATCAATATTTTAAATATCTACAAATTCGTGATTACCTGAAAAAACACACAAAAGACTATCATAATATGCCTTCCGACTTACTAGATGAAGCAATTAAGACAAAGGCGGAATCAGCTAATCTAATATCGTACTTATATAATATCATTTTAAACATAGAAATACCCACAACAGATGGAATTAGAAGAGACTGGGAACAAGAATTATCTATAAAAAATTCAAAAGAGAGCTGGGATAACCATTTACTACAGGTGCATAAATGTTCGATCAACGTACGACATACGCTCATCCAATTCAAAACATTACATAGACTATATTATCAAAAACTAAATTAAATAAAACCGTTCCTAATGTTTCACCAATCTGTGATAAATGTCTATGTCAAGAAGCTACCATAGCGCATTCTTTTTTTTTTGTAGAAAAATCCAAAAATTCTGGTATGAAATATTTGACATTTTCTCAAAATTAATTAAAATAAAACTGGTACCAAAACCAGAATGGATCATTTTTGGAATATCGGAAGGTATCCCTGAATTAAACGTGTATCAGAAGAACTTATTCAATTACGGGCTAATAATGGGAAAAAGGCTCATACTTAAATTCTGGAAAAATGCGCCCACACCAACAATAAAAATGTGGACATCAAATATGTTGGAAACATTACATCTGGAAGAGATGAGATTCCTCTTAGCAGGTAAAGCAGACCAATTCCAAAAGACGTGGTCTACGTTTCTGGACCTATTACAAGCATGAGGTGCAATAGTAATTTAAAAAATAAATAAATAAAGAAATGGTATCAGGACCTGGTAATGGGAGGTAAAACAATAAAAACAGACTTGGTTGGTGGTTCCCTTTCTGCGATTGTTCCTACTTTCTTTTTCTTTCTTTTCTAGGATCTACTTTCTTACTTTACTTCCTTCTCTAACTTCTTTTCTAAGGGACTTTCTTTTCACAACACTCTCTTGCACTCCACGACTCTTGCGCACTTTCTTTACTTTTCTTACTTCTATCTTTCTCTTAAAGCTCAAAAAAATGAAGCGGTATAAAAAATGTGTTAAGATATAAGTGTTGTGTATTACTGTAATTTACCGTACTTCTAATAAAAATAATTTAAAAAAAAAAAAAAAAAAAAAAAAAAAAGTGGAACGCGGGGCTTGCTTCTTACAGAGGCCAGAGAGCCGTTGGAGAGGTCGCAGAGGGAGGAGGAGTCGAAATTTGCAACAAGTTCCACTCGCACTTCAAAAACACTTCAAAAACAAGCGGGCTTAAGGAAGCCGCTGATTGGTGGAAGCAGACAGGAGGGAGCAGCTGATTGGGAGTCAGATCCCTGCTGATTGTACTGTATTGCAGCAGTTTGTTTAATATTGTATCCTAGGTAAGGGGAGTATGAGGGCCAGGGCAATTTACTGTTCTGGATGTCAGACGTGGGAAGTCATGGAGTCTGATAGCCCTCCAACCGTCCACATCTGCGCCAGGTGTATCGAGATGGGGCTCCTAAGGGACCGTATTAGGAACCTGGAGCAGCAGCTCGATGATCTCCGTCTGGTCAGGGAGAGCGAGGAAGTCATTGAGAGGAATTACAGGGAGGTGGTCACTCCAAGACCACAGGAGGCAGGCAAGTGGATCACGGTTGGGAGAGGCAAGGGGCACAGGCAAGGACTAGAGAGTACCGCGGTGGCTGTACACCTTGACAATAAGTACTCCTGTTTGAGCACTGTTGGGGGGGGCAGCCTACCTGGGGGTAGCGACAGCGGCCGGGACTCCGGTACAGATACCGGTCCTGTTGCTCAGAAGGATAAGGAAGAGAAGAGGATGGCAATACTAATAGGGACTCTATTGTTAGGGGGTCAGACAGGCGATTCTGTGGACGCAGTCGGGAGACCCGGATGATAGTTTGCCTCCCTGGTGCCAGGGTATGTGATGTGTCTCAACGTGTCCATGATATCCTGAAAGGGGAGGGAGAGGAGCCCGAGGTCGTGGTACATATAGGTACCAATGACATAGGTAAAAAGAGAAGAGGTCCTGAAAGGAGAATTTAGGGAGCTAGGAGGGGAGTTAAAGAGAAGGACAGACAAGGAAACAATCTCGGGATTACTGCCTGTGCCACGCGACAGTGAGAGTAGGAATGGAGCGAGGTGTACAAAAAGGATGGGTTGCACTTGAACTTGAGGGGGTCCGATATCCTGGCGGGGAGATCTGCAAAGGCTACTGGGGAGACTTTAAACTAGAATGGTTGGGGGGAGGGACTCAAATAGAGAAAGCTATTAGACGGTGTGTGAGGCAGGAGGCAGAGAAGGAAAGCACTCAGACCCAACATGTAGGAGGGAAAGAAGAAAACAATAATAAACAGAGAATAAGAGGTGGTGGGGTTCTTAAATGGGTGAGCAGAGAAACAGAGGGGTGTAAACTGCGGGCGGAAGCAATAGGTAGCAAGGTGAAAAGTAAAAGTGGCACGCAGACAAATCCAGGGCAAAAATCAAAAAGGGCCACTTTTCAACTAATTGTATAAGGGGTAAGAGCGTTGTAAAAACAATCCTGAAGGATTTGTGTCTCAATGCAAGGAGCATTCGTAATAAGGTGGATGAGTTGAACGTGCAGATAGCTATTAATGATTATGATATTGTTGGGATCACGGAGACATGGCTCCAGGGTGACCAAGGCTGGGAGCTGAATATCCAGGGATATTCAATATTCAGGAGGGATAGAGAAAAAGGAAAAGGCGGTGGGGTAGCGTTGCTGCTTAGAGAGAAGATGAACGCACTGGAAAGGAAGGACATTAGCTTGGAGGATGTGGAATCGGTATGGGTAGAGCTGCGAAACACTAAGGGGCAGAAAACGCTGATGGGTGTTGTGTACAGGCCACCTACCAGTTGTAGTGAAGTTGGGGATGGCATCAAACAGGAAATTAGAAATGCGTGCAACAAAGGCAAAACAGTTAAAATGGGTGGCTTCAATCTACATATAGATTGGGTGAATCAAATTGGCAGGGGTGCTGAGGAAGAGTATTTCGAATGTATGCGGGATAGTTATCTAAACCAACATATAGAGGAACCAACGAGAGAGCAGGCTATTCTCGACTGGGTATTGAGTAATGAGGAAGGGTTAGTTAGCAGTCTTGTTGTGCGTGCCCCCTTGGGCAAGAGTGACATAATATGGTTGAGTTCTCCATTCTCTGGAGAGTGCTGCTTTTCTGGCTAATTTGTACGCATCATCTTTTGCTTTGATATTATCCCTTGAGTTCCCTGTATCGCGGATGGCACTCCTTCACTGGATTTATTCTTTTGCAAACTGGGATGAACATTTTTGTAGTTCATCCATGCTGTCTTTAAATGATTTCCAGTTGCATATCCACCGTCAACCCTTTTAGAACTAATTGCCAGTCAAGGTCTGGCCAATTCACGTCTCATACCCTCAAGTTACCTTTCTTTAAGTTCAGAACCCTTGTTTCTGAAATTAGCAGAAGGCAGCACTCCAGCCGAATGGAAGAACTCAACCATATTATGGTCACTCTTGCCCAAGGGGGCACGCACAACAAGACTGCTAACTAACCCTTCCTCATTACTCAATACCCAGTCGAGAATAGCCTGCTCTCTCGTTGGTTCCTCTATATGTTGGTTTAGATAACTATCCCGCATACATTCCAAGAAATACTCTTCCTCAGCACCCCTGCCAATTTGATTCACCCAATCTATATGTAGATTGAAGCCACCCATTTTAACTGTTTTGCCTTTGTTGCACGCATTTCTAATTTCCTGTTTGATGCCATCCCCAACTTCACTACAACTGGTAGGTGGCCTGTACACAACACCCATCAGCGTTTTCTGCCCCTTAGTGTTTCGCAGCTCTACCCATACCGATTCCACATCCTCCAAGCTAATGTCCTTCCTTTCCAGTGCGTTCATCTTCTCTCTAAGCAGCACGCTACCCACCGCCTTTTCCTTTTTCTCTATCCCTCCTGAATATTGAATATCCCTGGATATTCAGCTCCCAGCCTTGGTCACCCTGAGCCATGTCTCCGTGATCCAACAATATCATAATCATTAATAGCTATCTGCACGTTCAACTCATCCACCTTATTACGAATGCTCCTTGCATTGAGACACAAATCCTTCAGGATTGTTTTTACAACGCTCTTACCCCTTATACAATTAGTTGAAAAGTGGCCCTTTTGATTTTTGCCCTGGATTTGTCTGCGTGCCACTTTTACTTTTCACCTTGCTACCTATTGCTTCCGCCCGCAGTTTACACCCCTCTGTTTCTCTGCTCACCCATTAAGAACCCCACCACCTCTTATTCTCTGTTTATTATTGTTTTCTTCTTTCCCTCCTACATGTTGGGTCTGAGTGCTTTCCTTCTCTGCCTCCTGCCTCACACACCGTCTAATAGCTTTCTCTATTTGAGTCCCTCCCCCCAACCATTCTAGTTTAAAGTCTCCCCAGTAGCCTTTGCAGATCTCCCCGCCAGGATATCGGACCCCCTCAAGTTCAAGTGCAACCCATCCTTTTGTACACCTCGCTCCATTCCTACTCTCACTGTCGCGTGGCACAGGCAGTAATCCCGAGATTGTTTCCTTGTCTGTCCTTCTCTTTAACTCCCCTCCTAGCTCCCTAAATTCTCCTTTCAGGACCTCTTCTCTTTTTACCTATGTCATTGGTACCTATATGTACCACGACCTCGGGCTCCTCTCCCTCCCCTTTCAGGATATCATGGACACGTTGAGACACATCACATACCCTGGCACCAGGGAGGCAAACTATCATCCGGGTCTCCCGACTGCGTCCACAGAATCGCCTGTCTGACCCCCTAACAATAGAGTCCCTATTAGTATTGCCATCCTCTTCTCTTCCTTATCCTTCTGAGCAACAGGACCGGTATCTGTACCGGAGTCCCGGCCGCTGTCGCTACCCCCAGGTAGGCTGCCCCCCCCAACGTGCTCAAACAGGAGTACTTATTGTCAAGGTGTACAGCCACCGCGGTACTCTCTAGTCCTTGCCTGTGCCCCTTGCCTCTCCCAACCGTGATCCACTTGCCTGCCTCCTGTGGTCTTGGAGTGACCACCTCCCTGTAATTCCTCTCAATGACTTCCTCGCTCTCCCTGACCAGACGGAGATCATCGAGCTGCTGCTCCAGGTTCCTAATACGGTCCCTTAGGAGCCCCATCTCGATACACCTGGCGCAGATGTGGACGGTTGGAGGGCTATCAGACTCCATGACTTCCCACGTCTGACATCCAGAACAGTAAATTGCCCTGGCCCTCATACTCCCCTTACCTAGGATACAATATTAAACAAACTGCTGCAATACAGTACAATCAGCAGGGATCTGACTCCCAATCAGCTGCTCCCTCCTGTCTGCTTCCACCAATCAGCGGCTTCCTTAAGCCCGCTTGTTTTTGAAGTGTTTTTGAAGTGCGAGTGGAACTTGTTGCAAATTTCGACTCCTCCTCCCTCTGCGACCTCTCCAACGGCTCTCTGGCCCTCTGTAAGAAGCAAGCCCCGCGTTCCACTTTTTTTTTTTTTTTTTTTTTTTTTAAATTATTTTTATTAGAAGTACGGTAAATTACAGTAATACACAACACTTATATCTTAACACATTTTTTATACCGCTTCATTTTTTTGAGCTTTAAGAGAAAGATAGAAGTAAGAAAAGTAAAGAAAGTGCGCAAGAGTCGTGGAGTGCAAGAGAGTGTTGTGAAAAGAAAGTCCCTTAGAAAAGAAGTTAGAGAAGGAAGTAAAGTAAGAAAGTAGATCCTAGAAAAGAAAGAAAAAGAAAGTAGGAACAATCGCAGAAAGGGAACCACCAACCAAGTCTGTTTTTATTGTTTTACCTCCCATTACCAGGTCCTGATACCATTTCTTTATTTATTTATTTTTTAAATTACTATTGCACCTCATGCTTGTAATAGGTCCAGAAACGTAGACCACGTCTTTTGGAATTGGTCTGCTTTACCTGCTAAGAGGAATCTCATCTCTTCCAGATGTAATGTTTCCAACATATTTGATGTCACATTTTTATTGTTGGTGTGGGCGCATTTTTCCAGAATTTAAGTATGAGCCTTTTTCCCATTATAGCCCGTAATTGAATAAGTTCTTCTGATACACGTTTATTCAGGGAGACCTTCCGATATTCCAAAAATGATCCATTCTGGTTTTGGTACCAGTTTTATTTAATTAATTTTGAGAAAATGTCAAATATTTCATACCAGAATTTTTGGATTTTTCTACAAAAAAAAAAGAATGCGCTATGGTAGCTTCTTGACATAGACATTTATCACAGATTGGTGAAACATTAGGAACGGTTTTATTTAATTTAGTTTTTTGATAATATAGTCTATGTAATGTTTTGAATTGGATGAGCGTATGTCGTACGTTGATCGAACATTTATGCACCTGTAGTAAATGGTTATCCCAGCTCTCTTTTGAATTTTTTATAGATAATTCTTGTTCCCAGTCTCTTCTAATTCCATCTGTTGTGGGTATTTCTATGTTTAAAATGATATTATATAAGTACGATATTAGATTAGCTGATTCCGCCTTTGTCTAATTGCTTCATCTAGTAAGTCGGAAGGCATATTATGATAGTCTTTTGTGTGTTTTTTCAGGTAATCACGAATTTGTAGATATTTAAAATATTGATATTTTTTCAGATTATATTTCAGTTGTAGTTGTTGAAATGATAGTAATTTCCCAATTCATACAGATCTTCGAGCGTTTTGATTCCCATTCTTTCCCATTGTATAAATGATTTGTCTATGGTTGAAGTTTAAACGATGGGTTATTAACTATTGGTATTGAGAGAGATAGGTTTCTTAATTTTAGATTCTGTTTTATTTGTTTCCATGTCTAATTGTGCTATTTATAATTGGGTTTTTATTATAATTTTTATTATTCAAATATATTGGAGAGAGAATAATCGCTCTATATTACTCGGGGAACAGTCCCCTTTTTCATTATAATCCAGTCCATCTGCTGGGCAGAATTGTCCAGCAGGTGATTCATATTTTTAATATTTACTGCCCATTTAAATACATAAAGTTAGGGAGCGTGAGACCCCCCAACTCGTTTCGTTTATTAAGGTGTGCTCTTTGTATTCTATGGGATTTATAATCCATATAACATTTTTAGTGTCTGAGTCCAATTTTTTGAAAAACTTTTTTTGGGAGATATATAGGTATTGATTGAAATAGGTATAGATTTGTGGTAAGAAAATCATTTTTTATACCATTTATTCTGCCTATTAAGGACATCGGAAGTGTTTTCCAGAATTTAATCATATTATTTAATTTCTTAAGCAAGGGATTATAATTGGCTTTAAACATTATCCTGGTAATTTCTACTAATTTCAATTCCCAAATATTTGAATTTTTTCTGTAGCTATTTAAAGGGGAATTTCCTGAGGTGTGTTGAGTCTTTTGGTTTTATCGACATAATTTCACTTTTGTTCCAGTTTATTCTATATCCTGAAAAGAATCCAAAGTCCTCATTAAATTTAATATATTTGGTATACTAATTTGTGTTTTGTGATGTACAATAGTACATCATCGGCATATAAGGATGTTTTGTTATTTGAATATTTTGTATTATAACCGTAAATATCCATGTGTGTGCTTATTTTTTCAGCAAGGGGTTCAATTACTAAAGCAAATAACAGCGGTGATAATGAACATCCTTGTCTATTGCCCCTTGATAGTTCAAATTTTCGAGGATAATATATTAATAGTTAGTATTCTAGCCGTAGGTTTGTTATATAATAGTTTTATATCCATGCAATGAAGTTCTCTACCAATTGGAATTTTTGCAATACTTTAATCATATAGTCCATTCTACTTGATCAAACGCTTTTTCTGCGTCCAATGAGATGATAGATAACTCTTGGTCCTGAGATTTATGTGAGTGCATTATGTTAAGCAAACGTCTCAAATTATTAAATGAATGTCTCTTAGGTATAAATCCTGTTTGATCCTCATTTATTAGTCTGCTAACATACCTGCTTAGTCTACTGGTTAGTGTTTTCGCTATTATTTTTTGATCCGTATTTAACAAAGCATAGCTCTATATGATCCTGGTTCTTCTATATTTTTATCTTTTTTAAGTATTAATATGATCGTTGATTCTGCTGGTATTTCAGGTAAGTTTTGCTCTTTAAAAGCAAGTGTATACATTTTCTGTAATCGTGGAGTAACTATGTCATAAAAGATTTATAAAATTCATTACTGAATCCGTCTGGTCCTGGTGTTTTTCCATTCTTTAGTGTTTTTATTGTGTCTTCTATCTCCTTAGAAGTAATTTGTGCTCCAGTTCCTGTTGTTCCCGTCAGTTCTAATTGTGGTAGGTACAGTTATCTAAAAATTCTGAGATTTTATTATTGTCTATTAACGTTTTAGATGTGATAGATTCTGGTAAAATTGAGCAAATCTTTTATTGATATCCTTGGGTAGTGTTAATAATTCCCCTCTGTCTGATGTAATCTTTAATATTGCATTCTCTTTTTCCCGTTTTTTCAGTGCCGTGCGAGGAGTTTGTGGGGTTTGTCCCCGAATTCGAAGTGTTCTTGTTTTGTGATTTGAAATATGTTATAACTTTCTCTGACAGTAATTTATTTAGCTTGAATTTCAATAGTAGGATTTTATTATGTTTATCCATAGTTGGATCTTTAGCATTATCTGTATCTAATTGTTTTATTTGTTCTTCTAAATGTCTTTGTTCATTCTTATTCTTTTTTTTGATAAGCTTGGAATGAAATAATGACTCCTCTAATAAATGCTTTGAAGGATTCCCATAATAGCGTGGGGGAAATATCTGATGTATCATTTATCTCAAAAAATAGATCCATCTGTTTTTTTAGATATATACTCCCTTGTGGGTCTTTTAAAAATTTGCGAGTTAAACCTCCAGAACGATTTATTCATAGACATTCCTTCTATTTTTAAAACAAAAGTTAACGGAGAGTGGCCTGAGATCGCATTAGTGTGGTATTTAGCGTTCATTGTGTGCGGAATTAATTTTGTATCCACAAGAAAGTAGTCTATCCGTGAGTATGTTTTATTGCACCGTTGAATAAAACGAATAATCCCTTCCCGTCGGGTTTGCAATCCTCCACACATCTGCTATATTTGTGTTTTCCATATATGTATGTAAAAGTTCACTGGTTTTAGATTTCATATTACCTTTTGTTTTTGCATCGATTTTATCTAGATAAGGGTCTAAAAGACAGTTAAAGTCTCCTCCAATTATAACATTTTGATAATTAAATTCTGCAATTATATTCAGATTTTATTAAAAAATTGAGGGTTATCGAAATTGGGCGCGTATATATTTACCAGCGTAATTGCGTATTATTGATCTCTCCTGCTACTATAAGGTATCTCCTTCCTTATCTAAAATAGTATTCTTTGATTTAATGGAATTCCTTTACGAATGATGATTGCAGTACCTCTAGATTTGGAGGTGAATGAAGAGTGAAATGTTTGTCCTATCAGTTCGCCCTCAGTCTCGTCTGATCTTGATGTTTAAGATGCGTTTCCTGTAGAAACGAAATGTCCGTGTTGTATGATTCAACTGAGCTAGTATCTTGTCCCTTTTAATAGGTTCATTAATACCCCTTATATTCCAGCTACATAGTGTGATTCCTCCCTTTTCTTTTGATTATCATCATACATTTTTACCAATTTAATGATCTTATTTATTATGGTGCATTCATACCTCAGGACTCTGGTTATTTTGGGGGCATTCTATTATAGACTTCCTGGTAGTTCTCCTCCGCGATTGTCCTTGGAAAGAAAACACGATAGATGTGACGTATTGTGCTAAAATAAAAAATAAAAGTATATCAAATAAGTGTACGGTGTCTGAGATTTCAACACGTAGTGAGTGTCCCACTCGTCTGTGGGGTACGACATCGATATCGCTTCCGGCGTAGATGTTATGACGTTAGCCCCGCTGCCTTTATTACCCAAAACCTAGGGGGTCGGTACCGTTTCCAAATCAGTTCTATTTCACCCAGTTGCAGTATATATATATGTTTCATTCCGACTTCAATTGTATTCAGTTACATATATTCCTCACTCTTTATCTCTTAACTATTTTGAATTGGTTTTACTATTGTTAAAAGTGAGCTGTTCGCTGAAAGGGTTAACCGGAGTCAGGCTCCTGGAGTTATGCCAGGTGCATAGTCTCCTCCCCTCCCCACTCGAGCTGCGGAACATATGTGATTACTGTTGTCTGCGTTATAAGGCAGGCAACACATTTTTATCAGTTTCAATTGCTATTTCTATATTAGTATTGTTAATTTTTAATTATTATTGATTCTCATATTTTATAAAACTATATAGCCATGTGATGTTTTTCACTCTCAGCACATCAGATCGTCAGTTCCATGTTATCAGTCTTTCCTCGTTTGAGCACAGAGTGTCCTTGAGTTAGATGCACAATGTTCAAGGGGAGATAATAATGTCTAGACACGTCTCCTGGAAAATCTGTTGCGTGTGATAATTTTAAAAGATTGATTGTTCAGTTATTCACTTTTCTGTGATATTCTTGTATTGGTGATCAATCTTCACTTGTTGCTGCCTTGGCCACGATTTCTTTAGAGTATTTAAGAGATTCTGCCGAGTTAATGAATGTTTTTGACTTTCCCATGAAAGTAATACGCATCCTGCCGGATAACACACTCCACATATGACACCCTTGACACCGTATAGAACTTCTCTGGTCTGTGAGAACTTCTTTCTCTTTTGCACAATTTCGTAAGGGTAGTCCCGTAGGAGTTTAATAGAATCATTTCTGTACATCATCTCCTCTCCGTATTGATTTTTTTCATCAGCGCTTCCATTGTTGGGATATCCCGAAGTTTAACTATGCTATGTCGTGGGTAGGCATGTGCTCCTTGAGATCTTGGTTTAAATCTGGGTAGTCGATGTGCTACTTCAATTACAGGTGCCTCAGATAGTTTGAGTACGTATTTAATTAGATTGGCAGTGAACTCACAAGCATTGTCCCCCTCAGCTCCCTCTTTTACTCCACGTATACGTATATTTTGTCGTCTTGAGCGAGCTTCTAGGTCAACACATTTATCAGACACTTTTGTAAGATGGCTCTTGAGGCTGTCTATTTCTAACTTCATCGTCTGCATCTCTCCGGTCATCTCTTCCACAACAGCTTCCATATCTTTCACTGCAGTTACATTTGCAGAAACAGTTTCATGCACAGCCTCAAACATCTTTGTGGTCTCTTCTGCCATCTTATTAATTTTCCCCGTTAATTCTTCTTGCACATCATCCACTCTTTTTTGCAGAGCACCAATGCCCGCAAGTATTTTTTCATTACCGGCCATCAAATTTATGTTTCCAATTTTCAAGTCATTTTTCAAATCTCTTACGAGTTATTTAACTCCTCCAATTCGGTTTTCTCTTTTGTGGTCATCTCAGTCTTAAATCGTGTGTCCATTCCAGAAACCACTCCAGAGGTCCGTTTTGCAGTTTCTTGCTGTCCAGAGTCTTCAGCGATTGTTTTGTAACTTTCCTCTGTGGGCTCTGACCTGGAGATGTACTTTTCATTTTAAATGACTTTCCTCCGTTAAATTCACGGCGCTTACTGATGACGTCATCAGCGCCGCGACGTGAGACTCCGGTAAGTTTTTAAAAACGGTCCCGACCTCCAGACCCGATTTTAACGCGTTCCACTTTAACTCCTTCCGCTCGGGTGTAGCTCCTCCCTCTGCGACCGCTCCAACAGCTCTCGGGCCTCTGTAAGAAGCAATCCCCGCGCTCCACTTTAACTGCTACCGCTCGGGTGTAGCTCTACCCTCTGCGACCTCTCCAACGGCTCTCGGGCCTCTGTAAGAAACAAGACCCTCGCACCACTTTAACTCCTACCGCTCGGGTGTAGCTCCTCCCTCTGCGACCTCTCCAACGGCTCTCGGCATCTGTAAGAAGCAAGCCCCGCGCTCCACTTTATCTCCTACCGCTCGGGTGTAGCTCCTCCCACTGCGACCTCTCCAACTGCTCTCGGGCCTCTGTAAGAAGCAAGCCCGCGGTCCACTTTAACTCCTACCGCTCGGGTGTAGCTCCTCCCTCTGCGACCTCTCCAACGCTCTCGGGCCTCTGTAAGAAGCAAGTCCCGCGCTGCACTTTAACTCCTACCGCTCGGTGTAGCTCCTCCCACTGTGACCTCTCCAACGGCTTCTCGGGCTTCTGTAAGAAGCAAGCCCCGCGCTCCACTTCATCTCCTATCGCGCGGGTGTAGCTCCTCCTCTGCGACCTCTCCAACGGCTCTCGGGCCTCTGATGAGGCACTAGAACTCTAGTCGCCTCCGGAGAACTTCAGTTCACTCAACGTACCGGCCGTTAACAGCCAAACCTGGGGGTATGTTGGACAGAGTATCCTGAACCAGGAGCAAAAATTACAGCGTATCCTCAAGCTCCTGATGGCAGGGATAACATCCTATGCTCGTTCCGTGGGAGGTGTGGATATGACCACCAACCAGCAGACACTCTGGCTCTGCTGTGCAACACTGAATATGAGATAAACACATCCGCAAGGAGATAATAAGACCTGCCCTCAATCCCAAATATGGCAGCACTGTGTAAAACACCGGCATCAGAGACACAGATCCTGTTATTTGGAATGGACTTGACAAAACAAGGTGAAAGACCTGGAGGAAGAGTCCAAAGCATTCAGCCTCATGAGGGCAGCCCCGGAAAGAGCAGACCCACACAATCCAGACGGCAGTACCCCACCACGTCCACTAGTCGACGTCAAACTTATGGACTGGTGAAAGCTTCGGGGTCCGCATACCATCCCGAAAGCCTTTTTTAGGCCAGGGCCCAGAGCGGACTCCATGGAAAATGCGCCACCCCCAACCAGCAGTACATCCAGCAGTACAACGAGCGGATGAAGAAACTGAAGAAAGGAACACTCCATAATTATGGAGGTAGGTGGTCTGGTTCTACAGCATATAAAAAGTGGGGGAAATGTACTAACAGGGGGGAGATTACACTTGTTCATTGAAGCATGGAGGTCTGTCACGAAGATAGTTATATACGGAACAGTATTCGTGGATACAAAATAGAGTTCATTCAAGAAAATGTGCCACCAGTTCAGCATGTACCCCAAAGGGTCTTTACCCTCTCAGTCAAAAAACTAGAGGGTCATGCAGAACTGGCGAGGTTACTTACAAAGGGTATCATTGCGAAATACAAACATGAACCTTGGAATTTGTCTCAAATATATTTACCAAAACAAAAAAGATGGTGCTTGTCGCATCCTCATTGACTTAACCCTCACTAAATACTTTTTTTCAGTATGTACATTTCAAATGGAACCATTTGTAACCGCCAAACAACTGATTTCCAAAGGATACATTATGGCAAGCATTGATTTAAAAGATGCCTACTATACAGTACCCATTCAAAAGGGTCATCGCAGATACCTGAAATTTACCCTGGATGGGGCAACTATGGCAGTTTAATTCGTTGCCTAATGGGTTAACATCAGCCCAAGACTATTTACCAAGATATTAAAACCAGCCTTGGCAACATTAAGAAAACAGAGACATATTGTCATGCATAGCTTGATGATATTGTAATAAGAGGCAAAATCCATGGAGTTGGCTAAATCAGCTTTATTAGCTACCAAACAATTTTTGAAACCCTCGGCTTTGTATTACATCCAGATAAATCTAAGTTGACGCCATCCACAGCTATGACTATCTGGGATTCACAAATAACTCAGTCACATGTCTGTAACATTGCAAAAGATAAAGCAGCAGAATTGGCACAGACGTGTAATAATTTAATGGCTAGCAATCGACCAACCCATCCGCCAAGGGCAGATTAATTGGCAAAATGTAGCAGCATTTCCAGCTACACAATTGACCCTTGCTCATCAAAACCTACCAAAGTGTAAAAGTACAGGGTCTATAAAAACGAAATTTGCAGGTCACTTGACCGAACAATGAAATTATCCATTGAGCTATATCGTGTTACAGTAGTGGATAGAGCACAGTTGGCATAGTTCCAGCCCTATCATCATCAATAACCCAACATTAACTATACAAACAGATGCCAGTGCTCAAGGCTGGGGAACAACTAATCCATAATCCAGCACAGGTGGTAGATGGACTAACCTTGAATCATCTTTTGCTACAAACACAGGGCATTAATTATTTGGAACTGTTGGGTGCGTTTTATGGTTTAAAAACAATTCTACGAATATGCACCATTTGCATGTTCGTTACAAATTTTATAATACACGGTGGTGGCCGATATTAATCATATGGGCGGAAAAAATCGATATCATGTGACAATTTGGTCAACAAAATCTGGCAATGGTGTGTCGATAGACATATTTGGCTATCAGCAACTTACCTACCAGGTAATCTAAATACAGTGGCAGACACCAGTCACGCAAATTCAATGATTGCACGAATGGATGTTAAATCCTAGACCTTTTGCTAAAATTACAAAGCATATGGCACACCAGATATCGATCTCTTTGCATCCAGACTAAATCACCAGGTACCAATGTATGTCGCTTGGGAACCAGACCATGAGGCAGCAGCGATAGATGCATGCGCGCTCAACTGGGGAAACTATTTATTTTATGCTTCCCCCCCTTCTGCCTCATCAGTAGGGTACTACGCAAAATACAGATGGACTCTGCTTCAGGTATTTTGATGTACCCTACTGGCCTACACAGCCATGTTCCCAGGTGGTCCTCGACATGGTCATCGAAACTCCTATGACCTTTCCCAGTAGCCCAGACCTATTGTCTCACCCGGTATCAGGCATAAGTCATCCATGCCATGAGAAAATTAACCTACTGGGAATGCGGATTATGAAAAGACCAATGCTGGGCCTGGAATTGTCTGACAGGACCATCAACACGTGACAGCGTCCTACCGTATGTCCACCAGGAAGCAATACCTATCGAGCATCAGGAAGTGGGAAAGATTACTGCTCGACTTCTGGGACAACATACTCATCTGCAACCATAACCAATGTACTGGAGTTCCTGGCTGGCCTTCACCATAATGAAGGACTGAGCTACAGCGCCATCAATACTGCCAGAAGTGCTCTGTCAGCCTACTTAAAACAAGTACCAGGACAACAGGCCATAGGGTCTCACCCGCTGGTGATCAAAACTCATGAGGGGTATATTCACTCCAACCCCCCTAGACCTAGGTACAACCCAAATCTGGGATGTCAGTGTGGTCCTGACATAACTAAGGGGATGGTCACCAGCCAGGTCTCTCACCTGGAACAGCTAACCCTGAAAACGGTCATGATGATGGCACTAGTCTCAACACAAAGAGTCCAGTCCCTCCACTTACTGCGACTGGACAACATGGTTATAATACCAGACCGGGTCTCATTCGCCATTCAGGAGCTGGTAAAGCAGAGCAGGCCAGGAACTTCAGGCCTAGTTATGGATTTCCGGGCATACCCACCTGACCCACGGTTGTGTGTCACGACTCACCTACTCACTTACATCAGCACAACAAGAGATTCCCGAGGGAGAGAAAAAAGCCCTATGGTCAGCCACAAGAAACCTCATGGTCGGGTGTCGAGCCAAACCATCTCAAACATGGCTCAAGCAGGTACTGGGAGCTGCTGGAGTAGATACTGACGTATATACATCTCACTCCACCAGGGCAGTATCCACATCGGCGGCTAAAAGGATGGACGTACCACTGGACCACATCCTGGCTACAGCGGGGTGGACCATGGAGAAAACGTTCCAAACGTTCAACAACAAGCCGCTAGCAGAACCTGTGTTATTTGCAGAAAGAGTATTAGAATCTTGCAAATATATAATTTAAGCCCGGGGGAGCATTTTTCTTTTATTATTGTTTAATAAACACCATTATTTTTTTACAAACAGATTCATGGTTGATTACGATAACATACTTCCTCCCTTGAATGACTTCGGCAGCGAGTGAAGTATGAACTGTTACACGGTTTGAAATCACAGAGCTTTAAAATCTTCACGTAGTCACTCACGTGACTCCGAAGTAAAATAGTAAGATTAAACGAGAACTTACCAGTTTGAAGTTTGATCTGTATTTTATGAGGAGTTAGGCTGAGGGATTCGTGCCCTCCGCTCCCCACCCTCAATTATAGAGATCAACTGGTATCTAGTTGTCCTTTTCTTTACTATGTTTATGTCAATTATTGTGTTTCCTGTGATTCCACACCTTTGCTTTGAAGTATGTCGCGCATGCGTGCTGGACGGGTTCTTCACGTAATCCCTCATCGTAACTCCTCATAAAATACAGATCAAACTGCAAACTGGTAAGTTCTCGTTTAATCTTACTATTTTAGTGGGCTCACGTGAAGGTACCAATCTCCTAGCCCTGTCCCATTGTGATGTCATATCATAGGTAAATGAGATCCATTGTGATTGGACATCTGTGAGATGGCCTTGTGACTCATGCAGGAGCTTGATTTTAAATAGTTTTGATGTTTTTAACTAAAAAAGCAGGGAATTAATAACCAAATGTTCTATTTTAAAAAAATGTGGAGGAGGAAAACTCTACAGGAATATGTAAAAATGTCTCCGTTACGACAAAGGTTGGAGGAGTAAATTCACAAACAGCTTAAACGAATTTTCGCGAAATAGAAACCGTTACAAACAGACGAACGACAGTTTTAATAGTTACTAGACCAAGTGCAGACAAGTTTGGTCTGTGCCTCCAACGCGCGTTTGCAGGGGAGGAATGGGCCTGCGGCGTCACACCATGGGGAGATAGAGAGAGAGGGGAGAGAGATAGAGGGGGTGGAGAGAGAGAGGAGGGAGAGAGAGATGGAGAGAGAGAGGGAGTGAGGGGTGCGAGAGAGAGAGAGAGAAGAGAGAGGAGAAAGTGAGAGTAGAGACACGTGTGTGGAGAGCCGCCGATCTGCGTCACTGCCTATCCGCTTACTCGCAAGCCGATTGCAAAGCCAATTTAAGTTTAGTTCAGTGGATCAAATAAGCGCGACGTTTTTAAACAGTTATGCAATAATCTTTTCAAAAATAATTATTCATACATAAATATATTGAAAACATCGTCTACGTTTGGAAAAAAAGAACAGCGTTTACCTTTTGGAAAAAAGTCTAAACCGAAATAATGAATGTAATCAAAAATAAAAAGATTTTCAAAACACACGTGTCAAATAAAAAATAAGAAAACGGCAGAAATCCAGCGTTTAGATCGAACGTTTAGATGGTAATGGGTTCCCAGCGGGCAACGCGAGCGAGCTGTATATAACGGGCGTCAACAGATGATGGAGGTGCGATCAGGGGATGTGAGAGCGGTGGAGAGAGAGGTAGGGGAAGGGAGGGGAGAGACGGAAGGCGGATGGTGAGAGGGTGGTGAATGGGGGCAGAGGGGGGGGTACGAGAAAAGGGGAAGAGTGGGAAGGGAGGGGGTGAATGGTTGGGGGGGGTGGTTTGGAAGGGGAGTGAGGGATGCGAGAGGGGCAGGGAGGTGGAGGGAGGGGGAAGGGGTGAGGGGATGATGGAAAAGGGTGATGAGAGAGGGGTGGATGAGGGGTGTGGAGGGGAGGGGTGTGGATAGATGGGTGATGGAGAGAGAGC
>JAXLNO010000174.1:0-125715 GCA_038087875.1 Malacoraja senta | reverse complement strand
ATCATGTAGACGATGATCTTCCCCCGGTGATGGGGTGAATTAGAAGATTCCTGCATTTTGGAACCGCCATGAAGGATTATATGACCATACCCAAAATGAGTGGATACCTTTGCTGAGTAGGCAAATCAGGGACTATTAGAGTACCTGTGGCAGAGTCTTGCTTAATTTTAAGCAGGCATCGAGTGACAAGGCAGAATGGGGGAAATGCATAGAAAAACATTCCTCCCCAATGTAGCGAGAAACCATCCACCGCTACTGCCCCTGGGTCTGGTTCCCATGCAACATACTTCGGTAACTGATGATTTAGCCTGGATGCAAACACATCTATATCCGGTGTTCCATACCTAGAAATAATATTCTTAAACACTCTATGATTCAACATCCATTCTGTGTTGTCATTGAATTTGCGTGACATGGTGTCCGCCACCGTATTAAATGTACCTGGCAGGTAGGTAGCTGAAACCCAAATATTTCTTGCAATGCACCAGTGCCAAATGCGGTTAGCCAATTCATCACAGGATACTGACTTGAGTCCACCCATGTGATTTACGTATGCCACCGCTGTGCGGTTATCAATCTGTAATCGAACATGCAGATGGTGCATATACCCACAATAAGCACTCAATTCATAGAGAGCTGCCAGTAACTCAAAAATAATTAACACCATGTAACTGAAATAATGTTAGCTCATGCATGTTCCATCCGCCACCGCAGCTAGAGATGGTGTCAGTAGCGCCCCATCCCAGAGCACTGGCATCCGTTTGTAAAATAACTGACGGACTATCAACCGACATATTGCTAGAGCAATGCTGAATGTAGGACTTCCACCATTATAATTCGGCAATGGCTTCAGCCGGCAATTGCATATTCCTGTCAAAGTGACCTAAATGATGTTTGAGTGCCAGCACCTTTGCTCGTTGTAATTGTTGATAATAAAAAGGTCCACATTTTGCAGCTGGGAAAGCAGCCACTAATTTGCCAATTAAACTGGCCACTTGTCGGATGGATGACTGCTGCTTTGTTATGAGGTCATTGCAGGCCTCTATTAACTCCTATTTCTTGCTGCAAGGCAGAGTTACAGACATATGAACAGAGTTAAAAGTGAATCCCAAATAATCCATAACTTGGGATGATGTCAACTTGGATTTAACTGGATGGATGTGAAATCCCAATCGCCCCAATATGAGCTTGGTGGCTGAGACCGCTGAACAAGCCAATTCCAGTCTTGCCTATAATAAGGATATCGTCCAAGTACGCCATTACTTTGTGTTTATAAGCTCGTAAAAGCGCAAGAACTGGTTTTAATAATTTGGTGAATAATCTGGGAGCTGAAGTTAACCCATTAGGGAAAGCTTTATACTGCTAAAGCTGCCCCACCAAGTTGAATTTTAAGTATGTTCGGTGATCCTTATGAATAGGCACCGACTAGTATGCACCTTTAAGATCGATGCATGCCAGATAACATCCTTTGGAAACCAATTGTTTTGCAGTAACACAATTTTCCATTTTCAAATGTCTGTACTGCACAAAGGTGTTTAGTCGGTTCAAGTCCAGGAGGATTCGTCATCCCCCATCTTTCTTTTGTCTTGTAAATATATTGGACACAATTGGTGAGATTCATGATTCGACCTCAATCACCCTTTTTGAATATAATGACTGATTTCAAATTGTACATCCAAGCCATCTTGTTGTGAACGAACAAATGTACGGTTTGGTGTATGCTGAGTAGGTGGAAGTGAATCAGAACATTCAATTTGGAAACCATCTATGAAATGAATCAAATGAAATTTTACTTCGGAGTCACGTGAGTGACTACGTGAAGAACCCCGCCAGTGCGCCTGCGCGTCATTACGTCAGACGCCTTGACGCAAACGGAAGTGAGGATCAGTGCTCCTCGAGTGGTTTGTAGTTTTTCAACTACAAGGTAAGTAAAAACTTTTTTCAGGTTTTCCAGGTCCGTTTACTGTGGGTCTATGGGGATTTTTTCCACAGACGCCATGAAAAAAACGGACAGGGGGAAGAGGCGAGCGACACAGCCGACAGAAGTCGGGAAAGTCGGGAGTCCGCGGTTAGAGACCAACCGCCTCTAAACCCCGATACAGTCGCCAGCGGTGAGCATAGCGCCTGTGGACCTGGGGCTGGTGAAAACACAGTCAGCGCCTGTCGGGCAAAAGACAAAGTTTAAATCCCAACGGAGGGAGTCCCAGGCAATGGAAGTAGCTCCAGGGCTAGATACTGCTTTCGAGCATATTGCCCAAATAGAAAGCCTTTTACATAGGCTGTTGGAGCAAAGTTCACTCAGAGAGGAGTGTTCTGAAAGCCAAGCTGCTGGAAACAGCTCAAACAGCTCCTGGTACAGGGCTAGATACTGCTTTCGAGCGTATTGCCCAAATAGAAAGCCTTTTTCATAGGCTGTTGGAGCAAAGTTCACTCAGGAAGGAGTGTACTGTAATCCAAGCTGCAGGAGCAGCTTAACAGCACCTGGCTCAGGGCTGATGGAATGCACCCTCAGGAATGAGGAGCGTGCTACGGGTCATGAGATTTCAGACCCCGACTCTGACGGTGAGGCTGTACAAGGCGATGAACGGCAGCTGCCAGATGTTCCACCCCTGGCAGTAGGATTCGCTGCCCCGTCAGGGTCAGGAGAGCCATTAGGAGAAAAACTGGCCTCCTTAATAAATTACTTGGTTTACCATTAGCTGGAACAGCAGGAAATGGATGAGACTGCAAGAAGTTACTGTGGGTTGCTGAAAGCAGCAGCAGTGAATCAAATTATCTGGAATCAGTTGCAGAGAATATTAAAGCTGCTGGGTTCTGGAATAACTGCTTTTACCAGAATAGCAGGTAACAACCAAAAGATGACGAAGTTGCATCAGCAAGCACTGGGGTTGCTATGCAGCACCCACTTCGAGATCAATTATCTGAGGAAAGTGCTATACGGTCTACTATGAATCCGAAATTCGCAGCACTCTGCAAACCAAGTAATATACAATTACCCAACTTACTCTTTGGAGAGATCTCGGGAGACGTATTAAAGAGTTGGAAGATGAAGCGAAAACAGGATTGATAAATACATCAATGGTTGCAAAGTCTGTAAAGAGGAAGTATCCTTTCAGACGTCATACGGATCCTAGACCAGGACCAAGTCGCTCATCAACGCAGGGACGTAGCTGGCGGCCTGCAGCGGGAGTAAGGACAAGTGGTTGTGCTTCCGGGAGAATCCAGGGATCTCAAGATACTCAAATGACTCAAGAGGTAGGTGGACCTGGTTCTCAGGGGAACATACTAACTGGATTAAGTCCAGAAGTTGGAGGCAGATTACGTCTCTTCTATAAACATTGGAAGAAGATTACTTCAGATGTGGTAATTCTGAATAATATACAAGGATTTCAATCCAAATTATGATTTGCCTGTCCAGCATGTTCCTAGCAGAACTCTCCACTTTGCGAAGTAATGGAGGTTCAAGTTGCGCTTCAAAACCCTATATATAAAAGGTGTTATTAAAGAATCAGTCTACCAAATTCACCAATTTGGGTCAAATATATTCCCTCGATCAAAAAAGGATGGAGGATGTAGGATTATTATAGACTTGACAAGTCTGAATGCTTTTGTTCAGTGTTTGTTCACTTGCAAGATATGAAGTATTTTAAATTTACATGGATGAACCAATTAGGGCAGTTCAAAGCTCTGCCTAAAGGGTTAACGTTCCCTTCCAGAATATTTATAAAAATCAATTCTGGGGTTGCTGAGAGCCAGGGGCATGTACTAATGGCATACCTGGATGATGTCCTGATAATAGGAAGGACAAAACAGTCAACAGAAGCATCGGTTGCAGTAATAAAATCAAACTTTTGAAAGTTTGGGGGTTTCTAAATTCATCCAAAGAAATCAAGGTTAAAAACATGTACCTCGATTAATTATTTGGGGTTCACAATTGATTTAGCCCAAATGCAAATTATTTTGCCCAGTGAAAAAAGGGTGGAGTTGATTAAAGTTTGCAGTAATCTGTTAAACGAGCAAAAACCTCTAATCAGACAGGTGGCTCGAGTACTGGGAAAATTAGTAGATTCCCAGCAGTCCAGCATGGACCATTACATTATCAACAGCTGCAGAGAATTAAAGAACAGGCACTGAGAATAAATGCTGGTCATTTTGATAGAACCATGCAAGTAACAACAAATGCTGTTTCTAAGCTGCAGTGGTGGATTCTACATGTCTCAAGCAGTTCAGGCAAAGTGCTGATTGAACAACCTTCCATGATATTACAAACTGATGCCAGTGCACTAGGATGGGGTGCAACTGACTTAACATGGAGCTGCGGAGGCAGATGGAATCAGGAAAAGTTAGTGTTACTGCAGACATGGGGAATCACCTATTTGGAGCTTTTAGGAGGTTTCTATGGACTCCAAGCTTATGGTTCTAACACAACTAAAAGGAAGGTTCAAGTTCAAATTAATAAACACAACAGTAGTTGCCTATATTAATGATATGGGTGGAACTAAGTCGGTGTCATGTGACAAAATGGTTAAATCAACTTCGATCTTGGTGTACTGAAAAGAACATTTGTTTTTCAGCTATCTATCTACCAGGTAGAATGAACACGATAGCAGACACCTGGTCACGAAAAGTTCCATGATAATAAAGAATGGATGTTGAATCAAGAGGTATTCAATGATATAGTAATCAGATTCGGAATGACCGACATCGACTTGAATCATCAGCTATCGAGATATGTCTCATGGAAACCAGATCCAGGAGCAGTGGCGATTGATGCTTTCTCGCTACATTGGGGTGGAATCTTTTCATATATATTTCCACCTTTCTGCCTCATAAGCCAATGTTTGCTTAAAATCAGGCAAGATGCTGCTTCAAGGGTATTGGTAGTACCAGATTGGCCTATACAGCCATGGTATCTGTTGATATTAGAATTAACAACACAAATGTTGATGAAAGTCCCAAAAAGGAGTAATTTATTGCTGCACCCTGTAACAGGGTAACAACATCCATTATATCATCGTTTGGATTTGTTGATTTGCAGGTTTTAAGAATGCCTTTTCTGGGACGAGGACTGTCTGAGCATACTGTGGACATGCTTACGGCAGCCGGGAGGAAGAGCACTCAAAAACAGTACCTTTCTTATATTAAGAAATGGGAAGAGTTCTGTGTACAAAAGAATGTGCAATAAAGTACTGCAGATATTTCAAATGTTTAGAATTTCTGTCAAAACTTTATTATGATGAAGGTCTGAGTTGTAGTGCAATTAATTCAGCCAGAAGTGCATTGTGCTCATATTTGGTTCTGGATTCAGAAAGAAACTCAATTGGGTCACACCCAATTGTTTCCAGACTAATGAAAGGAATCTTTAATTCCAAACCACAGAAACCTAGGTACGTGACAATCTGGGATGTAAGTGTGGTACTGAAACTACTTCGTGAATGGTCATCAAGTGTGTCTTTACATTTGGTCAAGCTCAGTATGAAAGTATTCATGCTTATGGCATGAGTGACAGCACAACGAGTGCAAACACTTGGAAAATTACAAATAGACAGTATGGAAGTAACTGAAGACAAGGTTACATTCTATATCTATGACCTACTAAAGTAAATTAGGCCAGGTGTGACAGGATTTAAAATTATGCTAGCAGCATATCCAAATGATCCATGTCTCTGTATTAAGACATATTTATTACAATACATTGAGGTCACAAAGAATTTGAGAATACGGAAACTGGGTTGTTGATCACACACAAGAAACCACACAAGAGAGTTTCAATACAGACTATTTCCAGATGGATAAAATAAGTCTTAACAGCTGCTGGTATTAACACTTATGTTTTTACGTCTCACTCGGCTAGGGCAGCAGAAACGTCGGCGGCCAGGGCAAAAGACGGCCCCGTCGACCATATCCTCGCAGCCGCCGGGTGGTCCAATGAGTTGATGTTTCAATATTTTTACCATCGGCCTATTGTTAATGCGGGGTTGTTTGCAGAAACTATTTTAAGTTCTGTGTAAATTCCTCTGGTTTAAAGGGGATCTGATTCATTTCATTATTGAAATGAAATACTGCATTTGTGGTACAAATGTTATTATGAATGCATGATTGATTATTCTCGTTCCGAGTCAATCTATGCAGTGAGAAGCCGGGATTGATCCACGGCATGAAATCACAAAGCTTTAAAATCTTCACGTAGTCACTCACGTGACTCCGAAGTAAAATAGTAAGATTAAACGAGAACTTACCTAAGTTTGAAGTTTGATCTTTATTTTATGAGGAGTTACGTAGGTGATTACGTGCCCACCTCGACCCTACCCTCTATCATAAAGGTCAGATGGAAGTTCTTGTATTACTCGTTTTATTATGAGACTATATTACTTCGGTTGTTGTTTTTTGTGATTTCACACCGCTGCTTTGAAGATTGACGCGCAGGCGCACTGGCGGGGTTCTTCACGTAATTACCTACGTAACTCCTCATAAAATAAAGATCAAACTTCAAACTTAGGTAAGTTCTCGTTTAATCTTACTATTCTTTATTGTCATTATAACATGTAAACATGTACACGAAATTAAAAATGCCAACCAGTCAGTGCACCATTCACACATTATCTAAAAGCTAACGATACGTATAAGAGAAATATCTAAAATTAACAACTAAAAATAAATAACATGAAAAAAACAAGCATAAACAATCCCTTTGGTATGTAGCGCACCTGCGCTCATTTGGTGGCTACATTAAGTGTAGTTATTGCTGTGGGATAAAAACTGTTTTTGAGTCTTTGTCCTTGTCCTCATTGATCTGTACCGTCTGCCTGACGGCAACAGTTCAAACAGGGAGTGTCCGGGGTGGGAAATGTCATTTATAATGTTCTGGGATTTCTTGAGACAGTGGGAACTGTGTAAGTCCTCCAAGGTGAGGAGAGCGCAGCCGACAATCTTCTGGGCGTTGTCAATAGCCCTCTGGAGCGCTTTCCTCTTAGCCGCTATGCAGCTGGTGTACCACACGCATAAACAGTATGTTAGGATGCTCTCTATGGAGCTCCGATAAAAGGACAGCAGCAGTCTCTGGGTGATGTTGTTCTTCCTGAGAACCCTCAGGAAGTGCAGTCTCTGCTGGACCTTTTTCAGCAATGCCGAGGTGCTCACGCTCCATTTCAGGTCCTCCTCAATGTGGATTCACAGGGAGCGGAAATCCGCCACCCTCTCCACGCAGTCCCCTCTGATTATTAATGGTGTAATGTCCGTTTTCTTCTTCCTGTAGTCTATTATGAGCTCCTTGGTCTTTGAGGTGTTGAGGAGCAGGTTATTCTCTCCACACCACACTGTCAGCTGCTCCATCTCATCCCTGTAGGCGTACTCACCCCCCCCCCAGAGATGAGCCCCACCACCGTGCTGTCATCCGCGAATTTGACAATGGTGTTACTGTGGTCGGCGGGGGTACAGTCATATGTGTAGATAGTGTAAAGCAGGGGGCTCAGCGCGCAGCCCTGTGGAGAGCCGGTACTGAGGCTGAGGGCCGTGGATGTGTGATGGCCCACTCTGACTCTCTGACTGCGACCCGACAGGAAACTATTTATCCACATGCAGGTGGAGTGTGGAAGTCCCAGGTCCCCCAGTTTCTCCACCAGTTTGTGGGGAAGGATGGTGTTAAAAGCAGAGCTGTAGTCCACAAGGAGCATCCGCACGTAGCTCCCGCTGTGCTCCAGGTGGTACAGTGCAGCATGGAGGGCTGTGCCTACAGCGTCCTCTGTGGATCTGCTCGCTCTATACGGAAACTGGTGGGGGTCAAAGCTTCGGGGCAGGAGTGATGTGATGTGACCCCGGACCATTTGTTCCAAGCACTTCATCAGCACTGGTGTGAGTGCGACTGGCCGGTAGTCGTTCAGGCTGGAAATGTGGGGTTTTCTTGGGCAAGGTGACTATGGTGGAGGACTTCAGACAGGGTGGGGCAGTCGACTGGGCCAGAAACTGGTTGAAAATCCTCGTAAAGACTCCATTAGACTCATATGGGCGGCGCGACTTTTCGTTGCAGCGGCCTCTGCAGTCCGTCTGTCTTTTTATTATTTTTGTCTCGTTTTTATGTAGTTTTTATTATTTTTTTTTGTCGGGGTATGTGTGTGGGGGGGTGGGGGTGGGGGTGGGGGTGGGGGGGGAAACTTTAAAATCTTTCCGCTGCACGGGAGACCCGACCTTTTCTTTGTCGGGTCTCCGTTGTCGTTGGGGCTGGGCAACGTGGAGCGGCCTCCAGCAGGAACGACCTGGGGCTCCCGTGGAACTGCGGACTACTCACCGTCGCGGGGCTGGCCGAGTCCGGAGCGGGTGGAGGTGTGGTGGAGACAATCGCTGCTGCGACCCGACCCCCGGAGATTCGGAGGCTACAACCGCGGGTCTGGCGGACGGCAACACCGGAAGCCCGCGGGTCCCCTGGTGGGAGACTGCTTTTCGGGGCTTCCGCAGCGGCGACTTCTCCCGCCCGAGTTGCGGGGTTGAAGAGCACCTGGAGCGGGGCTTTATACCCCCGCGCGGCTTGGAATGGCTGCCGGACTTTGCGGGCGAGCGCCGGGGCTCTAACACCAAGACCCGGTGCGCGACCTTGCATCACCCGGCGTGGCTTTAATGGCTGCGGGACAATCACCATCGCCCGCCGGGGGCTTTGACTTTGACTCTGACATCGGGGGGGGGAGTGCAGTGGAGAGATACGTTATTTTTGCCTTCCATCACAGCGTTGTGATGGATGTATGTGTAAATTGTGTTGTGTCTCGGGTCTTCTTTGTTTTGTATTGTATGGCTGCAGAAACGACATTTCGTTTGGACCTCAAGGGGTCCAAATGACAAATTGGTCCCTCAAAAGACAAATAAATTGAATTGAATTGGAATTGGAATAAAGACTCCCAATTCTATACTGTGCAGTGTAAACAAAGCCTATGTTATCGAACGCCATTCATTCAAAAAGAAACGTAATCTCCCACCAACTGGTGATTGACCCACACCCCGCATGTTCCATAGATAACCAGACCCACCTACCTCCATGGTGATTGGTGGATCTGCGATGTTTATTTCCGCCCTCGATATTTGAGGGGTAATGATACCGGTGTGCGCCAACTGCGCATCTTCGCTGCCTGAGCCTTGTTCTAAAAAAAGAACTTTGGCTGGTTATTTCGGTCCTTGAGCTGTTACTGACTCCTGTAGACCGTCTGGTGCATGTAGAGGCATAAGGGTGCTGCCGTTGGAACGACGAAGGTCTGTTCGCTGTTGGAGCTCTGAGAAGCCCCACAGCCTTTTATTCATCGTCCAGGTCCTTGACTTGTTTGGACAGGTCTTCACCAAATAAATAATTGGGCGGCTGCACATTAATCGACCTGCATAAACCCGCACTCTTGGGATTGAGGACAGGATGAATGGCATTCTTGCGAAAGCAATTTATCTGAAAATGTGCATTGCGCATCAGTGCCAAGGCGTCCCGTTGAACCTCTGACATGGAGCTTCCGTCCATTGACCTGGCGAAGGCCGTGACCCCGGATGCCAGCAAGCTCAGGATCTTTTGGAGTTTAACCTCCTGAATCTTTATGCCTCCACCCATGTAACTCCAAATGGAGCTATTAACGGCCGGAAATCTTAGCGAGGCGCAGTTGCTGGGTGTGTGGTATTTCATGGCGGTCTCCATCATTACCTCTTCCTGTAACTGATGAGAAGCCAGGTAATTGATACAGGACGCTAGTTTTTCGTCCAGTGGCTCACCGATTTGCAACGGCAATGCAAATGTCGACACCATGGTGGGTATCTCTGCTTCACGCAGGTCTTGTGTCGTGGAGCGTTCCCCCGACATACCACTGTAGTGTGAGCCAATCCAGGACTGATGACCTACGCTCCCTTCCTTAGATAGGGAGATATAATGCAGCCCTGCACCAGGCGCTGCCGCGGGCCCTGGAGACCCGCACTGATATGACCCCTGTCCATGGAGTATACCATGTTGGAACATCTCCCCCATGAGATGCTCCATACGGGAACGACGTCCGAAGACGTTTCCTGAATAAGGTGGCGAAACCTCCCGACCGGACACATGCGAGTTAACCGGTCTGTCGGACTTCTTTTTGGCCTTCCCAACTCTCGCGGTAGCCAAGGTGCTTTATACGGGCACCGCGTCCGAAGTCACTGGCTGTGCTGCCAGTGACCGTGATGGTGCAACCGACGACCGCCCGCTAACCGCACTGCGGCGGTCTTCCGTAGCGGTTCTTCCCGCGGCCCGTCTGGACTTCACCCTCGCCTTGTCCATAATTGTTCGTTCTTCTTGTAATAAGAACAACGAAAAACGAGCGCAAGCTAAGTACGAGAACTTACCTGGAGGTCTTTAAACTTACCGCTGGAGGAGTGACGCACCGACCAGCCAGTCGCGGCGCCATGCGTTAGACAAAATTGCGCATGCGGGCTGGCGGATTCTTCACGTAGTCACTCACTTGACTCCGAAGTAAAATAAGACTGGAAGAACATTTTCAGCGCCAATTTGTCCAAATCACTTCTTGAAAACGTCATAAGCAAACATGCAAGCATTTTTTCTGACAGTTACACGGGAATAACAGGGTACTCTGCACACATTCGACTTAAGCTAGATGTGAGGCCTGTGTATTGTCGACCAAGACCTGTACCATACGCACTAAAGCAAGAAGTGGAGGTAGAACTCGACAAATTAGAGCGTAATGGAGTACTTGTGAAGACAGCCCAGATTAAATGGGCAACGCCAATTGTGGCTGTACCCAAGGCTGACAAAACTGTTCGACTATGTGGTGATTACAAAGTCACAATCAACCAATCCGTTGATGACGAACAATATCCGTTACCAACCTCGCAAGATTTGTACGCAAAACTTAGCGGAGCAAGAGTCTTCACTAAACTGGATTTGCCTCACGCTTATGCCCAACTCAATGTCGATAAGGAAAGTCAGCAGTACTTGACTCTCAACACATTTAAGGGATTGTATTGATATACAAAGCTGCCCTATGGTGTGAAATCCTCCACGAAAAATGTTCAGTCTGTCATGGACCAAATATTACAAGGCATTCCGCACTGTGTGTACAACCAGGATGACCTAATGATATTCAAAGAAGGCATGGTAGAACATCTGGAAATCCTCGAGCAGGTTCGCACACGACTGAACTGCCACAATGTCAAACTGCGTCAAAGGAAATGTGCTTTTGCGCTGTCAGAGGTGGTCTACCTTGGAGTCAAAGTAGACGCCAACTTACTTCACCCGGTGAAGGCGAAAGTGGAAGCAATAGTGAATGCTCCAAAACCCAACAATGTGCCAGAGCTACGATCATTCCTTGGGATAATGCAGTTCTATGCACGATTCATTCCAGATTTAGCAACTGTGCTAAAGCCACTTCATCATCTGCTACAAAAAGATGTGAAATGGACGTGGGGAAAGGAACCGCAACGTGCATTTGACATCTGCAAGGAAAACTTGACAAGTGACAAATTCTTGTTCACTATGATACGACACGCGAGATGAAACTTGCTTCAAGTTATGGTGTAGGTGCAGTGATCTCCCATGTAATGAATGACGGACAGGAAAAGTATATTGCTTTTGCATCCCGCATCCTGTCATCGAGTGAACGGAACTGTGCGCAGATAGAAAAGAAAGCACTCAGCATTGTGTTCCGAATCAAGAAATTCCATCAGTTTCTTCTCGGCAGACCATTCACCCTGGTGACTTATCACAAGCCACTATCAGTGATACTTGGTCCCAAGTCAGCTATAACTTCCATCGCGGCATCAGGAATGCAGCGCTGGGAATTTTTGCTGCCCCAGTATGACTACAAGGCGGAGTATAGAAGCTCCAAGTGTAACGCAGTTGCAGATGCAGTTGCAGTGGCTGAGGTGTATGGGATGGTGTAGGAGGAGAGGGGGGAGAGAGGGGGAAGAGTGGGGAGGGAGGGGGAGAGGGGAATGGAGAGCGGTAGAGGGAAGGAGAGTTGTTGGGGGTAGGGGAGAGGGTAGATAAAGGAAGGGGGAGAGAGGGGGGTACGGGTCAGAGAGGGAGTTGGTGGGGGAGTGAGGGGGATAGTTTGAGGGGTTGAGGAGTCACTCCCTCCATTACTCCACTCCCCTCCCTACCTCCCTCCCTCCCTCCTATCCCTCTATCCAACACCACCCACACTCCTCACCACCCGCTTCCACCAACTACCTCCTCAGCTCCCCACCTCTACCGCTATTCTCCAATTCCTATCTTCGCCACACCTCTCTCGCTATTCCCCTCTGCCCCCACTCTCCCAGCTCACCTCCCCCATTCCACCCTCTCCTTTCCTACCCCCTCATCTCCCTCAACCCCCACCACTCTCCCTCTTCACCTCCCCAGGATCTCCCTGCCGCTGGAGACCACCGCCCGGGTCCGGAGCAGCAGCAGCATCCGTTGTCGTCAGAGCTAGCCTCAGCGCCTGGGCCTCGCATCTTCGGCACGACCTCTCCCAGCCCGCCGGAGCCTCCGGAGCCCATCGTTGACATCCGGAGCCCGCCGGTGCCCTCCGTTGACCACCGGTGACTTCGGGATCAGCAGAACTTGCCCGTTCACATAGAGGGACACAGAAGAGGGACCCACATGGACAGAGAGGCAGAGGGGGTAGACAGAGGCTGAGAGAGCGAAATGCCAGCGTGCGTAAATCGCTGAAGCGCTGAGAATGTTCTGGTAATGCCGAGGTTATCAGCGGGTATGAACGGTTAGGGGGAAAGAGCGGGGGGGAAGGGAATATGAGGGGGGTAGAGGAGGCAGCGAGCGGGCTACGGGGCGCGCATCAAGCAAAGGATCTCAATCAAGACTTCGAGGGGTTGGAAGGGCCATTAAGGTTGTGGGCGGGGAGGAGCGCAAGGGACGACAGAGAAGGCGAAAAGCGAAGATGCGGGTGAGCGCTCGTGACCTCCGGTGACCTCGCCTGCGCGTCTATATCCGGAGCTTTCGTCGGGGTGGGAGGGTGGTGATGTAACTCGGGTTCTCGGGTGAGCATACAGTGTAAATGCAGCAGCAGATCGGCTGCTTTAAATAAATGAGATCTCCTTTAGGATGGAAAAAACACATTAAACTATTGGAACTCTGATCAAATGGCTTTTTATCATCACTAAGGCAGAATAGCACAGTTTTTACGTGATCTCGTGATCACGTGCTTCGACACAGAGGCGGGGTGCGGGGCTGGGGCGAGTTGTGATCTGAGCAGTAGAATGATTTTAAAAATGGTGATGTTTTTTTACTAAAAATTGGGGAAATAATTAATCCATTTTTCAAATTTTCAAATGGCTGGATTCACGAGGAAAAACTCTATCGGAATTTGTAAACATTTCTCCATTACCGCGTAGGGTTTAGGAGGAGATACCACGACAGCTAAAAGCATTATTCGCGAAATACAATGCGTACGCACGAATATCCTAACGAAGAGAGTTTTAAATATATCGAGATAAGATATAATAATAATAATAATAATAATAATAATAATAATAATAATAATAATAATAATAATAATAATAATAATAATAATAATATATGTATTTATTGTCATTGTGCAAGAACAACGAGATTACGATTGCCACAACGATGCTACAAAAGAAATAAAATAAAATTATGAAGTACAATCAGGCCCATGTACACTGAGGTTAAAAATTACAGCAGCTGCCACTGTGGTGACATAGGTCAGTTGTGCCAGTTGATTATGGGGGCAAAGACAAATTATGGGGGACGCTTTGCAGACTGATTCAATGCAGTAGCAGCTCCAGGAAAACGTCTGGAGGTGCAGGTGTAAAAGGCCTTATAACGTCTGCCAGATGCAATAATTCAAACAGACGTTGGGATGGATGCGTGGAGTCCTTACAGATGCTGATGACTTTTTCTGAGGCAGCGTACGTTGTGTATTTCTTCCAGGGCTGGGAGCTGTATCCCAATCATCTTCTGTGCTCTGGAGCCGACCCGCTGAAGAGCTCTCATATCCGCTGCCGTGCAAATAAGATACAACACAGATATGCAGTATGTTACGATGCTACCTGTGGTGCAGCTATAGAAAGACAGCAACTTCTGTTGGGCAAAACCATCTTTTTTCAGCATCCTCAGTAAAAACAGCCGTGGCTGTGCTTCCTGACCAGTGCACTGCTATTACTGGAACACGAGATGTCTCTTCAAATGCCCAGAAACCTGAAGCGGCACACAATCTCCAGTCTGCCCCTGTTAATGAGGACTTGATGAAGACTCATCATGCTGTGACCGTCAAAAGTTGACGATCAGCTCCTTGGTCTCAGCTTTATTTAGGGACAGGTATTATAGTAGCCAATACATATTTTCACTGTACTTCGGTACACGCAACAATAATAAACTCTGCGCTGCTGAAAATGGTCCAGCAGAGACTGTACTTCCTGAAGGTGCTCAGGAAGAATAACATCACCCAGAGACTGCTGCTATCCTTTTAGCGATGCTCAATTGAGAGCATCTTAACATACTGTGTATGCATGTGGTACACCAGCTGCACAGCGGCTAAGAGGAAAGGGCTCCAGAGGGCAATTGAAAACGCACAGAAGATTATCGGCTGCCCTCTCCTCACCTTGAAGGACCTACACAGTTCCCACTGTCTCAACAAATCCAAGAAGATCATAAAGGACATTTTCCACCCGGTCACTCCCTGTCTGTACTGCTGCCGTCAGGCAGACGGTACAGATCAATGAGGACAATGACAAACAGACTCAAAAACAGTTTTTATCCCACAGCAATAAATACACTTAATGTAGCCACCAAATGAGTACAGGTGCGCTACACACCAAAGGGACTGGGAAATCGACAGAAGAATGTGTTTTTTTTCATGTTATTTATTTTAGTTGTTTATCTTAGACTTTTGCTCTAAGAAAATGTGTGCACTGACTGGTTGGCATTTCTAATTTCGTTGTACAAGTTTACATGTTATAATGACAATAAAGTATTCATTCATTCTCAACTAAGCCGGACTAGTAATACGCTGATGGTTACAAATGCCACCGATGGAGGCTTGGGCACGTAATTGGAAAATAATCGGAGCAAGTCTGTGTGTGGATGGGAATTGGAAAAAAGATTTGCAGCAGCTGTAAACATTTGGAACAGTTGTACAAACCTTGCAACTGCAGATGCTCATTTACTGAAAAGAGGACACGGAGTGGGGGGGGGGGGCTTTGTTCCACAGAGGCCCAGGAGCGGTTAGAGCGGCTGGTGCAGCGTCCGGGCGGTAAGTTTAAAAACGGAGCGCGGGGTTTTGTTCCACAGAGGTCCAGGAGCGGTTGGAGCGGCTGGTGCAGCGTTGCCCACTCTGCAACGTTCCATCACACTTCAAAATAAGTGGTTTGGGGGAAGCCGCTGATTGGTGGAAGCGGACTAGAGGAAGCAGCTGATTGAAAGTAACCCCGGGTTTGTATTTCTCCTTTATGTTCGTACTTTTTAGTTAAGGATCCAGTGTGTTAAGGGTTCAGTGAGTTAAGGGTACAGTGATGTAAAGGTCAGTGAGTTAAGGGTACAGTGCTTATTAGTAAAAGTACTGTTTACTGAGTTAGATGATCAGTATACTGAGTTGGATGATCAGCCATGATCATATTGAATGGCGGCGCAGGCTCGAAGGGCCGAATGGCCTATTCCTGCACCTATTTTCTATGTTTCTATGTTTCTATGTAAAGGACTAAGATTTTTATAGTGGGAGTGAGTTGATTTCATTTGGGAGTAAGCCATGTCAGTGGAGATCGGCACCGTGAATTGCTCATCCTGCAACATGTGGGAGATCAGGGATATATTGGTGTCCCTGGTGACTACTTGTGCAGGAAGTGTGTCCAGCTGCAGCTCCTGGCTGACCGCATTGAACGGTTGGAGCTGCGGTTGGATTCATACTGGAGCATCCACGATGCTGAGAAAGTCGTGAATAGCACGTTCAGTGAGTTGGCCACACCGCAGGTAAAAGTTACGCGGACAGAAAGGGAACGGGTGGCCACTAGCAAGCATAGCAGTAGGCAGGTAGTGCAGGAGTCCCCATGCGGTCATCTCCCTCCTAAACATATATACCATTTTGGATATTGTTGGGGGAGATGGACCATCAGGGGAAGGCAGCAGCAGCCAAGTTCATGGCACTGTGGGTGGCTCTGCGGCACAGGAGGGGAGGAAAAAGAGTGCAAGGGCCATAGTAATAGGGGATTAGTAATTAAGACTTGGGAAGATTTGCATGAAGCGGGACCTTTTTTACCATTCCAAAATTTACAGCTTAAATACAACTTAGAACGTAACCAATATTTTAGATATTTACAAACTCGAGATTAAAAAACATTCAAAAGGTTATAAAAATTTGAAGCTGGACCCTTTAGAACAAAGCATGAATAGACAGGCAGAACTGGATCACAACATCGTATTATTTATAATACTATTTTAAATATAGACATACCTTCGACAGAAAGTATAAGGAAAGAATGGGAACAAGAATTATCTATAGAAATCTCCAAGGACAGATGGGAAGATTATTTGTTATATATACATACATGTTCGATCAACGTGAGACACATATTGATCCAATTTAAAATTGTACACAGATTATATTACTCATAAACAAAATTCAATAAATGTTTCCCAAATGTCTCTCCCATCTGTGATAAGTGCCTAATTAAAGAGGCAATAACACATTCATTTGTTTCCTGTACAAAACTTCTGAAATTTTTGGAAGGAAATTTTTGAAAGTTTTTTAAAAATACTTAAATTAAGACTGGACCCAAATACAGAATTGATTATTTTCGGAACAATGAAAGCCTGTTCCGAACTCGCTACATTTCAATTTTTTAAATTAAACTACGGTTTGATAGCGGCAAAAAAAACATACTTAAATTTCGATAGACGCTTCTATCCCAACGTTTAAAATGTGGATTACAAATATGTCGGAAATACTACATCTTGAGGAAATGAGACTTGTTCTAGCAGGAAAACAAGAGCAATTCTTAAGAATATGGTCACCTTTCATTGATTTGTTACAGGTGTAATATGGTGCAACACAAACCTGGAAAATACTTATTTTAGAACTAGGAGATGGGTGTGAATCGTCAGGAATTAGACACATTCCCTTTCTTTCTTGCTTAGTCTTACATTTTTTAGATTCCTTACATATTTTCTTTTTTCTTTTCTTAAGGGCCCCCTTTTCTGTGGGGCCTTTTTTCTTCTTTTCACATTTTCAAGCACGCAGTTATTCAACCATTATCATTCACTTAACGCGAACTACTGCGGACTAGACTTCAATACTATCCTCACTTTTCTTCTCTCTTTTTTCTTTTCTCTTTTTCTATTATAGATTAAAGATTAAAAAAAGAAAAAAAAAGTTGTACAAGAAATTTAATATGTTGCATATTATGATTAAGATGTATGTACATTGCTTCTAGTTAAAACAAAGAACAAGAAAAAAAAGTACTAGTGGATTCAATTGTAATGGGAATAGATAGGCATTTCTGCGGCCGCAAACGAGACTCCAGGATGGTATGTTGCCTCCCTGGTGCAAGGGGCAGGGATGTCTCTGAGCGGCTTCAGAACATTCTGGAGGGGGACGATGAACAGGCAGTTGTCGTGGTGCACATTGGCACCAACGATATAGGTAAAAAACGGGATGAGGTCCTACAAGGTGAATTTAGGGAGCTAGGAGATAAACTTAAATGCAGGACCTCAAAGTTAATAATCTATAGATTACTACCAGTGTCACGTGCTAGTCAAATTAGAAATAGGAAGATATTTCAGATGAATACGTGGCTTGAAAAATGGTGCCAAGGGAATGTATCAGCCTTTAGTCCCATCAGTCTACCGAACACCAATTCCTGCCTAATGTGGCTTTCCTTCAGTTCCTCCGTCATCCCAGATCCTCTGGCCACTGGTATATCAGGAAGATTGTTTGTGTCCTCCTCAGTGAGTTGTGAGTGTGGAATTTTACCTCGGAGTCACGTGAGTGACTACGTGAAGAGCCCGTCCAGCACGCATGCGCGACATTAGCGTTCACGCAGTGCAACAGCGACGAACGGGAGTACAGGCGCTCCCGCTACAAGTTTAAACGCACCATCAGGTAAGTACTTACTCTGAGGTCGTATTCAATAACCTTTCCCCTGCTTTATCAATTCCAGGGAAGAAGCTGGGGAAACTGAACAAAGCACGGCATGGGAAAAAGACCGCCCCCGTTCGACTCCAACAGAACGGGAGTGTCCCATCAGTGGGGGGCGAGTGGCGGCACCTGGACCGCACATGCTGCGGCACACCCTCATTGAAACCGAGCCGAGCCCAGTACGGCTAGCGCAGCCTGACCAACAGCAGCGGACTGGAGGCAAATCAACGCACAAAACTGACCGGCCGGTTATTTCTGACTCCAATGAGGAGGACTCTCCGCCTTAGAGCGGCAGAGCTAGCCGCCTGAGCCGCATGGAAAGGCTCATGGAGCAAATGCTCCAGCGAGATTTGTTTCGGGAGCTGGAGCAGTCTCGCCAAGGGAACTCAGGCACTCCCACATCAGTGCTCTACAATGCACTGGCCATCGCTTCCCCCTCAGCCGAGGGCAGCGTTGGCGACCAGGGCTGGGCTGGTCAGGAACAGGGGTCATTGGCTGAAGATGTTGGGAGTACGTTTGCGGTACAGGATCAGGAAGAACTGCTAGGTGTGGTGAATCGCTACGTGGTTACACCACTAGCAGGGCGGCCGTTGCAGCCAAAATTGGCGGCCAGCATTACCCACATGTCCCTCAAACCCCTACAAGATCAGGTACTTAATGAGGCACTAGAAAGCTACTCGCCTCCGGAGAACTGCAGTTCGCTTAATGTACCGGCCGTTAACAGCCAAATCTGTGGGTATGTTGGACAGAGGATCCGGAGCCAGGAGCTAAAATTACAACGCATCCTCAAGCTCCTGACAACAGGGATAACATCCTATGCTCGTTCCTTGGATGGGGTGGATATGACCACAAACGAGCAAGACACTCTGGCTCTGCTGTGCAGCACCCAATATGAGATAAACAACCTCCGCAAGGATAGAATAAGACCTGCCCTCAATCCCAGGTATGCAGGACTGTGTAAAACACCGGCATCAGAACCGCAGATCCTGTTATTTGGAAAGGACAAGTGAAAGACCTGGAGGAAGAGTCCAAAGCATTTGGCCTCATGAGGCCAGGCCCCGGAACGAACAGGCCCACACAAAAACCAGACGGCAGTAACCCACCGCGTCCACCAGTCGACGTCAAATTTATGGGACTGGTGAAATCTCGGGGTCCGCATACCATCCCCGAAAGCCTTTTTAGGCCAGGGCCCAGAGCGGACCACATGGAAAATGCGCCACCCCCAATCAGCAGTACATCCAGCAGTACAACGACGGATGAACAAACCAAAGAAAGGAACACTACCATAACTATGGAGGTAGGTGGGTTTGGTTCCTACCAGCATGTAAAAGTGGAGGAACTGTACTAACAGGGGGGAGATTACACCTGTTCATTGAAGCATGGAGATATATCACGAATGATAGTTATATACTTAACAGTATTCGTGGATACAAAATAGATTTCATTCAAGAAAATATGCCACCAGTTCAGCATGTACCTCAAAGGGTCTGTACCCTCTCAGTCAAAGAAAAACTAGAGGGACAAGCAGAACTGGTGAGGTTATTTACAAACGGTATCATTGAGAAATCCAAACATGAACCTTTGGAATTTGTCTCAAATATATTTACCAAACACAAAAAATATGGTGGATGTCGCATCATCATTGACTTAACTTCACTAAATACCTTTGTTAAGTATGCACATTTCAAAATGGAAAATTTGTAACTGCCGCACAACTGATTTCCAAAGGATATTTTATGGTAAGCATTGATTTAAAATATGCCTACTATACAGTACCCATTCAAAAGGATCATCGCAGATACCTGAAATTTACCTGGATGGGGCAACTATGGCAGTCTAAGCCGTTGCCTAATGGGTTAACATCAGCCCAAGACAATTTACCAAGATATTAAAACCAGCCTTGGCAACATTAAGAAAACAGAGACATCGTGTCATGGCATATCTTGATGATATTCTAATAGTAGGCAAAACCATGGAGTTGGCTAAATCAGCTTTATTAGCTACCAAACAATTGTTTGAAACTCTGGGATTTGTCATACATCCAGATAAATCTAAGTTGACAACATCCACAACTATGGACTATCTGGGATTCACAATTAACTCAGCCCACATGTCCGTAACGTTGCCAAAAAATAAAGCAGCAGAATTGGCACAGACGTGTTACAATTTAATGGTTAGCAATCGACCAACCATCCGACAAATGGCAAGAGTAATTGGCAAATTGGTAGCAGCATTTCCAGCTACTCAATTTGGACCCTGCACTATTAAAACCTACAAAGGGCAACAGTACAGGCGTTAAAACGACATGCAGGTCACTTTGACCGAACAATGGAATTGCCCATTGAAGCAATATCAGAGTTACAATGGTGGATAGAGCACATTTGGCATAGTCCTAGTCCTATCATCATCAATAACCCAACGTTAACTATACAAACAGATGCCAGTGCTCAAGGCTGGGGAGCAACTAATACCATATCCAGCACAGGTGGTAGATGGATTAACCTAGAATCATCTTTACTACAAACACTGGGCATAAATTATTTGGAAATGTTGGGTGCGTTTTATGGTTTAAAAGCATATTCTACGAATATGCACCATTTGCATGTCCGTTTACAAAATTGATAATATCATGGTGGTGGCCTATATTAACCATATGGGCGGAATAAAATCGATATCATGTTACAATTTGGTCAACAAAATCTGGCAATGGTGTGTCGATAGACATATTTGGCTATCAGCAACCAACCTACCAGGTAAGCTAAATACAGTGGCAGACACCAGGTCACGCAAATTCAATGATAACACCGAATGGATGTTAAATCCTAGAGATTTTGCTAAAATTACAAAACAATATGGCACACCAGATATCGATCTCTTTGTATCCAGACTAAATCACCTGGCTTGGGAACCAGACCCTGAGGCAGCAGCGATAGATGCATTCGCGCTGAACTGGGGGACCTATTTATTCTATGCTTTTCCCCCTTTCTGCCTCATCAGTAGGGTACTACGCAAAATACAGATGGACTCTGCTTCAGGTATTTTGATAGTACCAACTGGCCTAAACAGCCAAGTTTCTCAGCGGTCCTCGACATAGTCATCGAAGCTCCTATGACCTTTCCCAGTAGCCCAGACCTATTGACGCACACGGCATCAGGCATAAGTCGTCCATGCCATGACAAAATTAACCTACTGGGTTGCAGATTATCAAAAGACCAATGCTGGGCCTGGCATTGTCTGACAGGACCATCAACACGATGACACCGTATGTCCACCAGGAAACAATACCTATCGAGCATCAGGAAGTGGGAAAGATACTGCTCGACTACTGGGACAACGTACTCATCTGCAACCATAACCAATGGACTGGAGTTCCTGGGGGGTCTTCACCAGAATGAAGGACTGAGCTACAGCGCCATCAATACTGCCAGAAGTGCTCTGTTAGCCTACTTAAAACAGGTACCAGGACAACAGGCCATAGGGTCTCACCCGCTGGTGATCAAACTCATGACGAGTATATTCAACTCCAACCCTCTTAGATCTAGGTATACCCAAATCTGGGATGTCAGTGTGGTCCTGACATACCTAAGGGGATGGTCCCCAGCCAGGTCTCTCACTCTGGAACAGCTAACCCTGAAAACGGTCATGCTGATGGCACTAGTCTCAGCACAAAGAGTCCAGTCCCTCCACTTACTGCGACTGGACAACATGGTTATAACACCAGACCGGGTCTCATTTACCATTCAGGAGCTGCTAAAGCAGAGCAGGCCAGGAACTTGAGACCTAGTTACGGATTTCCGGGCATACCCACCTGACCTACGGTTGTGTGTCATGACTCACTTATTCACTTACATCAACACAACAAGAGATTCTCGAGGGAGAAAAAAAACAAGGAAAAAAAAAACCTTATGGGTCAGCCACAAGAAACCTCATGGTCGTGTGTCGAGCCAAACCATCTCAAGATGGCTCAAGCAGGTACTGGGAGCTGCTGGAGTAGATACTTATGTATATACATCTCACTCCACCAGGGCAGCATCCACATCGGCTGCTAAAAGGATGGACGTACCACTGGACCACATCCTGGCTACAGCGGGGTGGTCCATGGAGAAAACGTTCCAAACGTTCTACAACAAGCCGCTAACAGAACCTGTGTTATTTGCAGCAAGAGTTTAAGAATCTGCAAATATATAATTTAAGCCCGGGGGAGCATTTTGTCTTTTGTTATTGTTTAATAGATACCATTCTTGTTTACAAACAGATTATGGTTGATTACGATAACATACTTCCTCCCTTGAATGACTTCGGCAGCGAGTGAAGTATGAACTGTTACACGGTTTGAAATCACAGAGCTTTAAAATCTTCACGTATTCACTTACGTGTCTCCGAAGTAATATACTAAGATTAAACGAGAACTTACCAGTTTGAAGTTTCATCTGTATTTTATGAGGAGTTACCATGAGGGATTACGTGCCCTCCGCTCCCACCCTCAAATATAGAGATCAACTAGTATCTTAGTTCTCCTTTTCTTTACTATGTTTATTTCAATTGTTGTGTTTCCTGTGATTCCACACCGCTGCTTTGAAGAATGTCGCGCATGCGTGCTGGACGGGCTCTTCACGTAATCCCTCATCGTAACTCCTCATAAAATACAGATCAAACTTCAAACTGGTAAGTTCTCGTTTAATCTTACTATTCTCTGCCTCAGAGAGCGGTGGAAGGCGGTTATCGATACTTTAATAGTATCATAGAAACATAGAAACATAGAAAATAGGTGCAGGATTAGGCCATTCTGCCCTTCGAGCCTGCACCGCCATTTGATATGATCATGGCTGATCATCCAACTCAGTATCCCATCCCTGCCTTCTCTCCATACCCCCTGATCCCTTTATCCACAAGGGCCACATCTAACTCCCTTTTAAATATAGCCAATGAACTGGCCTCAACTACCTTCTGCGGCAGAGAATTCTACAGATTCACCACTCTGTGTAAAAAACGATTTCCTCATCACGGTCCTAAAACTCTTCCCTCTTATCCTTAAACTGTGACCCCTAGTTCTGGACTTCCCCAACATCGGGAATAATCTTCCTGCATCTAGCCTGTCCAACCCTTTAAGAATTTTGTAAGTGTCTATAAGACCCACCCCCTCAATCTTCTAAATTCTAGCGAGTACAAGCCGAGTCTATCCAATCTTTCTTCATATGAAAGTCCTGTCATCCCAGGAATCAGTCTGGTGAACCTTCTCTGTACTTCCTCTATGTCTTTCCTCAGATTAGGAGTACAGAACTGTACGCAATACTCCAGGTGTGGTCTCACCAAGACTCTGTACAACTGCAGTAGAACCTCCCTGCTGTTATACTCAAATCCGTTTGCTTTGAGTGCTAACATACCATTTGCTTTCTTCACGGCCTGCTGCACCTGCATTCCTACTTTCATTGACTGGTGTACCATGACACCCAAGTCTCGTTGCATATCCCCTTTTCCTAATCGGCCACCATTCAGATAATAGTCTACTTTCCTGTTTTAGCCACCAATGTGGATAACCTCACATTTATCCACATTATACTGCATCTGCCATGCCTTTGCCCACTCACCCAAACTATCCAAGTCACCTTGCAGCCTCCTAGCATCCTCCTCACAGCTAACACTGCCCCCCCCCGGCATCGTGTCTTCCGCAAACTTGGAGATGTTGCATTCAATTCCCTCATCCAGTTCATTAATATATATTGTAAATAGCTGTGGTCCCAGCACTGAGCCTTGCGGTAGCCCACTGGTCACTGCCTGCCATGCTGAAAATGACCCGTTTACTCCTACTCGTTGCTTCCTGTCTGCCAGCCAGTTCTCTATCGACATCAATACTGAACCCCGATACCATGTGCTTTAAGTTTGTATGCTAATCTCTTATGTGTGACCTTGTCGAAAGCCTTCTGAAAGTCCAGACATAACACACCCACTGGTTCTCGCTTATCCACTCTACTAGTTACATCCTCGAAAAATTCTATAAGATTCGTCAGACATGATTTACCTTTCATAAATCCATGCTGACTTTGTCCAAAAAACTCATCACTTTCCAAATGTGCTGCTAACCCATCTTTAATAACTGACTCCAGAATTTTCCCCACCACCGATGTTAGAGTAACTGGTCTGTAATTCCCCGTTTTCTCTCTCCCTTTTTTAAAAAGTGGGGTTACATTAGCTACACTCCAGTCCTCAGGAACTACTCCAGAATCTAAAGAGTTTTGAAAAATTATCACTAGTGCATCCACTAATTCTGCGCCTACTTCCTTATGTACTCTGGGATGCAACTTATCCGGCCATGGGTGTTTATCGGCCTTTAATCCATTCAATTTACCTACCACCACTTCCCGGCTAACCTGGATTTCACTCAGTTCCTCCATCTCATTTTACCCCCGGTCCCTTGCTATTTCCGGCAGATTATTTATGTATTCCTTACTGAAGACAGAACCAAAGTAATTATGCAATTGGTCTGCCATGTCATTGTTCCCAATGATCAATTCGTCTGTTTCTGACTGCAAGGGACCTACATTTGTTAAAATAATATTTTCCTCTTGACATATCTATAAAAACGTTTGCAGTCAGTTTATATGTTCCCGGCCAGTATTCTTTCAAAAGCTATTTTCCCTTTCCTAATTAAGCCTTTTGTCCTCCTCTGCTGGACTCTGAATTTCTCCCAGTCCTCTGGTAGGCTGCTTGTTCTGCCTAATTTGTAGGCGTCCTCTTTTGTTTTTATACTATCCCTGATTTCCCTTGTTATCCACGGATGCACTACCTTCCCTGATTTATTCTTTACCAAACTGGGATGAACACTTGTTGCAGTTCATCCATGCAGTTTTTAAATGCCTTCCATTGCATATCCACCGTCAACCCTTTAATAATCATTGGCCAGTCTATCTTGGCCAATTCACGTCTCATACCCTCAAAGTCACCTTCCTTTAAGTTCAGGACCTTTGTTTCTGAATTAACAATGTCACTCTCCATCCTAATGAAGAACTCAACCATATTATGGTCACCCTTGCCCAAGGGGCCACGCACAACAAGACTGCTAACTAACCCTTCAGCATTACTCAATTACTAGAATAGCCTGCTCTCTCGTTGGTTCTTCTACATGTTGGTTTAGAAAACTATCCCGCATACATTCCAATAAATCCTCTTCCTCAGCACCCCTGCCAATTTGATTCACCCAATCAATATGTGGATTGAAGTCACCCATTATATTGGTTCGAGATCTAGATCTAGATAATAATAATAATAATACATTTTATTTATATAGCGCTTTTCAGGACTCAAAGTCGCTTTACATTGAGAGTCAAGAATAAACAAAACAAAATAGAGCAGTAAGACAGAGATGCAAAGGGGAGGGGAACATGGGACTAAGGGTAGGCAGAGGTGAAGAGATGGGTCTTGAGGCGGGACTGTAAGATGGTGAGGGACTGGGAATTTCGGATCAGTTGTAGAAGGGAATTCCAGAGCCTGGGAGCTGCCCTGGAGAAGGCTCTGCCTCCAAAAGTGCAGAGGTTTGATTTCGGAGTGGAGAGGAGACCAGCTGATGTGGATCTGAGGGACCGTGAGGGTTGGTAGGGGGAGAGGAGGTCAGTGAGATAAGGGGGGGGGGGGCAAGTGGTTGAGGGCTTTGTAGGTGAGGACCAGGATTTTGTAGATGATTCGGTGGGAAATGGGAAGCCAGTGGAGTTCTTTGAGAACTGGGGTTATGTGTGCCAGGATTTAGTGTGGGTAATGAGTCGTACGGCTGCATTCTGGACCAATTGGAGTCGGTTGATGTTGCTTGAATTGACGCCAAAGAGAAGAGAGTTACAGTAGTCGATATGGCTCCTAAAGATTGCAAGTCAGGGGATCTGAGGAGAAAGCAGGAACGGGTTACTGAATGTGTATGAGCACCCATGATCACATTGAATGGCGATATCGGATCGAAGGAAAGAATGGCCTACTCCTCCAACTAATGTTTATTGTCTATTGCCTATGGCGCCAGCTCTGGTAAGAAAGGCCGAGACGATAATGTAATAGGACAAACAACAGGAGGGCAGAGCTCTGTGCACTGCCGGATTGATGGCTCTTTAAATAGCCTTTTGTTAATCTTGGTACAGAGGGCAACCTCGCGGATGCGGCGGGCAAGCTGAATGTCTTTGGACATGATGGTGAATCGCTTAACATTGATGGTGCACCGGTTGGTGTCTTCAAAGAGACTGAGCAGTTAAACGTCGCTGGCCTCCTGCAGAGTCATCATGGCCGGGTTCTGGAAGTGCGTGTATTTCTTGATGTCCTGAGCGATCTCCGGCACCAGGCGCTGGAAGGACAGTTCGCGGATGGTGATGTGGTGCCAGGATTTGGTGTGGGTAATGAGTTCGCGGTGGATTTCTGGCATCGTTGGATCTCCCGCAGAGCTACGGTGCCGGGCCGGAAGCGGTGAGGCTAATTCACTCTGCCCGTGGATGGATCGCTCTTCTGCGCCGCTTTGGTAGCTAGTTGTTTGCGAGGAACGTTGCCCCCGGCCGACTTGCGCCCTGTCTGCTTGGTCAAGGCCATTGTGCTTAAACCGTTGTACTACAGCCTGAAATAGAGGAACTAGAATGACGGAGACGGCTCTGGGGACGACTTTTAAAAGCGTTGGTGAAGGGTCGTCCCACAGCCTGTCATTGGATGCAGCAGTGATGCAATCATATCGTTCCCCCCCGTTGCGATTGGCTGCAGCTCAGTCAGCAACAAGCCGGCAGTTTCAGGTCTGAGGCCGGCGGCGGGAATATAATTTGGGACCAAATACATAGATTTGTGAGCAGCGGGCGGAGCTCAGAGAAACAGTGAGGCCAGACGGTATTGAGATTGGCAACCGGTACAATTTCAAATTGCCCGCCAATTAAACAGCAGCGCGAAACCAGATAAATATTCTCTTGTAATTGTGAAACCATTAAATCTAAATATGCGATGCGTAATTTCAGACCCTCTGCCGAAGCTGACGGAATTCAGCTCTGCCCGACACTGCTGATAGGCGACTGTTCTCCGGAGAGGTTTCGAGTCTATTACAGTGTTGCTGGATTAGTTAAGTGGTTAAAATGGGAACGAAGGTCGCCTGGAGAATATTCCACTACAGGTATCCCCTCACAGATTAAACCTGCAGAATATCGGCCTAATCTCACCTTATCTCATCCGAGGACCGCTGAACGCAGGAATCATAGAAACATAGAAACATAGAAAATATGTGCAGGAGTAGGCCATTCTACTCCCTCAATACCTCGCTTCCTCTCCCTCTGCATCACACCTCCATCGCCTCTTCACTGTGTTTACCCTTTCTCTCGCTTTCTTCCTCCCCTCATCGACCTCTCTCATACCTCCATATCACCTCTTCCCTTCTCACCATCTCCCTCCCACATGTTCCCTCCCACACATCTTCCCTCTACCTCGTCTCCACCACCTGCTCCATGTCTAGGGAGAGAGAAAACGGGAAATTACAGACCAGTTAGTCTAACATCGGTAATGGGGAAACTGCTAGAGTCAGTTATTAAAGATGGGATAGCAGCACATTTGAAAAGTAGTGAAATCATTCGACAAAGTCAGCATGGATTTACGCAAGGTAAATCATGTCTGACGAATCTTATAGAATTATTCGAGGATGTAACTAGTAGAGTGGATAGGGGAGAACCCGCGGATGTGTTATATCTGGACTTTCAGAAGGCTTTCGACAAGGTCACACATAAGAGATTAGTATACAAACTTAAAGCACACCGTATTGGGGGTTCAGTATTGATGTGGATAGAGAACTGGCTGGCAAACATGATGCAAAGAGTAGGAGTAAACGGGTCCTTTTCAGAATGGCAGGCAGAGACTCGTGGGGTACCGCAAGGCTCAGTGCTGGGACGCCAGATATTTACAATATATATTAATGATTTGGACGAGGGAATTGAATGCAACATCTCCAACTTTGCGGATGACACTAAGCTGGGGGCAGTGTTAGCTCTGAGGAGGATGCTAGGAGGCTGCAAGGTGACTTGGATAGGCTGGGTGATTGGGCAAATGCATGTCAGATGCAGTTTAATGTGGATAAATGTGAGGTTATCCACTTTGGTGGCAAAAACAGGAAAGCAAACTAGTATCAAAATGGTGGCCGATTAGGAAAAGGGGAGATGTAACGAGACATGGGTGTCATGGTACACCAGTCATTGAAAGTAGGAATGCAGGTGCAGCATGCAGTGAAGAAAGCGAATGATATGTTAGCATTCATAGCAAAAGGATTTGAGTATAGGAGCAGGGAGGTCCTACTGCAGTTGTACAGGGTCTTGGTGAGACCACAACTGGAGTATTGCGTACAGTTTTGGTCACCAAATCTGAGGAAGGACATTATTGCCATAGAGGGAGTGCAGAGAAGGTTCACCAGACTGATTCCCGGGATGTCAGGACTTTCATATGAAGAAAGACTGGATAGACTCGACTTGAACTCGCTATAATTTAGGAGATTGAGGGGGGATCTTAAAGAAACTTACAAAATTCTCAAGGGGTTGGACAGGTTAGATGCAGGAAGATTGTTCCCAATGTTGGGGAAGTCCAGGACAAGGTCTCACAGCTTAAGGATAGAGTGGAAATCCTTTAGGACCGAGATGAGAACAACTTTTTTCACACAGAGAGTGGTGAATCTCTGGAACTCTCTGCCACATAAGGTAGTTGAGGCCAGTGCATTGGCTATATTTAAGAGGGAGTTAGATTTGGCCATTGTGGCTAAAGGGATCAGGGGGTATGGAGAGAAGGCAGGTACGGGATACTGAGTTGGATGATCAGCCATGATCATATTGAATGGCGGTGCAGGCTCGAAGCGTCGATGGCCTACTCCTGCACCTATTTTCTATGTTTCTATGCTTAACATATCTCACTATCTCGCTCTCCCCCTCCCCATTCGCAGACATTACATGAATTTGAAGTCTTCGGCGAGGCTTTCCGAATGATCGGTCTTTGACCATCGAGTTTGACCTCTCTTTTCCTCTACTCCTCTCCCCGTCCCTCCCCTCCTCTGCCATCGCCCAATCATTCGTCCTCCCCTCGCCTCCCATCCCATCTCTCTTACCCTCTCCTTATGTCATCAGGGTGACCGCAGCAGAAGTTAGATCGGACTTCTTGAGAGTAAACTCACAAAAATGTAACTGGCCCTGACCGAGTTACTTGTAGTGTCCATAGTAGATGCGCAGACCAGTTGGCGGTAATTTTTGCGGGCATCTTTGATCTACTCCTACTCCGTTCTGCTACCCGTTGGATTGCAACCTTGTGATTGTCGGGAAGCTTGTGTGTCTCAGTGACCCCCTAGAGCTATGCCAGCGGGAGATTCGTCTCCTGTTAGGGTCTCCCGTGCTGGACAGATCGAAGGGTAGAGGCGAGGCGAACAGCCTCGCCTGGTCCTTCAACCTTCAACCTGGTCCTCCAGGTTGAAGGTTGAGACTAACAACCCTGTCTCGTAAAAGAAGTATGTTACGGAAACAGCAACTGAAGGAATCAACACTACTGGGCGTGGTGGGCATGCAGGGCTATCGACAGATGCTAGGATGGATATCAATGGTGAAAGCCGAAGAGATGCAAACAGCATCCCCAAAATAGTCCTGCGCGGAAAACCGGCAGGTAAAATTAAAAGAGAGAGAACCAAAATCACCTGGGGTCCAAATGTAGAGGAGGAAATGAAAACTCTGGACATGACCTGGGGTAGTGTCCAGAAGTTAGCCCAGAACAGACAGGAGTGGAGGACCAGGAGGTATAATAGGCAGTGAATAAGTAAGTAAGTACTCCGTTCGGAGGTACTCAACAGCTTCGGGAGGAGAACCATCATATTTGTGCCAAAGAAAAGCAAGACCTCATGCGTAAACGACTACCGTCCAGTGGCTTTGCCATCTACCATCATGAAATGTTTCGAGAGGTTAGTTATGGAACGCATCCAGTGTACCCAACTGCCTTCAACCAATGCAGTTCGCCTACCATCATAACAGATCCACGGACGATGCCATCGCCCCCGCCTTACGTTCACAACTGGCCAACCTGGATAAGAGAGACATCTATCCCAGACTCCTATTTATAGATTACATCTCATACTTTAATACCATTGTATTATCCAAGCGTATTCCAAAATCATGGGACTTTGTGCCAACTGGATCACCGACATCGTACCAACAGATCCCAATCAGTTTGTAAAGGGAACAAATCATCCTCCACGATAATCGTCAACACGGGTGCTCCGCGAGGATGCGTTCACAACACCCTTCCTTGTTCATTGTACGCCCACGACTGTGCAGCCATCTACAAATTGAATTACATTTTCAAATTCGCAGATTATGTCACTAATGTGGGATGGATATCAGAAAATATGTGACAGAGTACAGGAAGGAGATTGAGAACCACATGTCCTGTTGTTGAGACAACAACCTTTCATTCATTGTCAGCTAGACAAAGAAGACAGTATTCGACTTCAGGAAGCTAATCTGTAAACCTACCCCCGTTTAAATTGACGGTGCCAAAGGAGAGATGGTATAAAACATCAAATTCCTCTGAGTCAATATCACTAACAAATTCTACTGGACCACCCATTCTGAAGCAATGATAAATAAAGCACACTAATGCCTCTACGTCCTTAGAAGGCAAAGAGGTTTGGCATGACCAACTTCTACAGGTGCATCATAGAAAATATTTTAGCAGGATGAATCACGGCTTGGCTTGTGAAAATCTCCATTCAAAATCTCAACAAAGTGCAGAAAATTGTTGACACAGTCCAGACCATCACACAAACCAAAGATAGACACAAAATGCTGGAGTAACTCAGCGGAACATGCAGCATCTCTGGAGAGAAGGCGTGGGTGACATTTCGGGGCGAGACCGTACTTCAGACTGATAGTCTGGGGAAAGGGAAACGAGAGATACAGAGGGTGATATAGAGAGATATAGAGCAAATGAATTAAAGATATGGAAATAAAAATAAATGACACATACATAGACATAAATAAAAGGTGCAGGAGGTCATTCTGCCTTTCGAGACAGAATCGCCATTCTTTGCTTTGAAATGCTGCACTGCAAATGGTCGTTGGTGCTGGTAACTGCTTTGAAGTGCTGCACTGCAAATGGTCGTTGGTGGTGGTAACTGCTTTGAAATGCTGCACTGCAAATGGGCGTTGGTGCTGGTAACTGCTTTGCAATGCTGTACTGCAAATGGTTGTTGGTAGTGGGAACTGCTTTGAAATGCTGCACTGCAAATGGTTGTTGGTGGTGGTCACTGCTTTGAAATGCTGCACTCCAAATGGTTGTTGGTGGTGGTAACTTGACAACTTCCTGTTTGCACTATATTGATTTTAGAAAAAAATGCTACCACTTACTGCTGTGATTTTTGCCCATCTTAATCAGTCCCCCTCCGCTCATCAGGTGCAGAGGATTCTTCCCATTAATGAAAAATAAAAGTATTAATAGTGTTTTAAAAATGTTTAGAATCTCTCTCCTGTCAATCACGCCATGAAGGCCTCCGTTGGGAGGGGGGGGATTATAAAACCCGGAAGTGCGGGAGTGGCTCGGTCTCTGCAAGATGGGGAGGGAGATGTCACGACTCTGTCTGAGCTGTGTCAACTGAACACATTGAATGTCTACTGAACTGTGAATGTGGTGTTTATGTGGAGTGTGGTTTTATGGTGGTTTTATGGTGGTTTTATGGTGGGTTCACCCTGCTTGAAATGGTATAAAACTGCATTTGAATTTGGTAGCCTTGCAGCCTGCATGAAATGGTATGAAACTGCACTTGAATTTGGCGGCCTTGCACCGTGCTTGAAATGGTATGCAATTGCACTTCAATTTGGTTGTCTTGCACCCTGCATGAAGTGGTGTGAAACTGCACTTGCGTTTGTAGGCCCTGCACCCTGCTTGAAGAGGTAGGAAACTGCACTTGAGTTTGGTGGCACTGCACCCGGCTTGAAGTGGTATGAAACTGCACTTGAATTCGCTGGCCTTGCAACCTGCTTGCAGTGGTCGGAAACTGCACTTGAATTCGGTAACTTTGCACCCTGCTTGACGTGGTAGGAAACTGCACTTGAATTCGGTGACCTTACATCCAGCTTGAAGTGGTACGAAACTGCATTTGAATTTGATGGCCTTGCACCCTGCTTGAAATGGAATTTCAAGTAATAGCCGTGAGTCAAATGCTCGCCCAAAAGCCGCGAATGAGCTGCCAGCACATCACGCTTGAGTGACTGAGCTGCCACCCCAAGAATCCATTTGGCCCACAATGTCCATACTAGTCCTCTGGTATCCAGTCCTTTCAGCCCACAATACCAATACTAGCGCTCCAGAAAGCCCCCCCCCCCCACTGGCCACCAATATTGGAATTGGTGGAGAGGTGGAATATTTATTTGGGGGACCAGCCCTCCCATCATTGAAAGTAGGCATGCAGGTGCAACAGACAGTGAAGTAAGCGAATGGTATGTTACCATTCATAGCAAAAGGATTTGAGTATAGGAGCAGGGACGTTCTACTGCAATTGTACAGGGTATTGGTGAGACCACACCTGGAGTATTGCATACAGTTTTGGTCTCCAAATCTGAGGAAATACATTCTTGCCATAGAGGGAGTACAGAGAAGGTTCTCCAGACTGATTCCTGGGATATCAGGACTTTAATATGAAGAAAGTCTGGATAGACTTGGCTTGGACTCGCTAGAATTTAGAAGATTGAAGGGAATTTATAGAAACTTACAACAGACTAGATGCAGGAAGATTGATCCCGATGTTGGGGAAGTCCAGGACAAGGGGTCACAGTTTAAGGATCAAGGGGAAATCCTTTAGGACCGAGTTGAGAAAAACATTTTCACACAGAGAGTGGTTAATCTCTGAAACTCTCTGCCACATAAGGTAGTTGAGGCCAGGTCATTGGCTATATTTAAGAGGGAGTTAGATGTGGCCCTTGTGGCTAAAGGGGTCAGAGGGTATGGAGAGAAGGCAGGTACAGGATACTGAGTTGGATGATCAGCCATGATCATATTGAATGGCGGTGCAGGCCGAATGGCCTACTCCTGCACCTATTTTCTATGTTTCTATGTTTCAATCCCTGGATGTTCAGCTCCCAGCCTTGATCACCCTGGAGCCATGTCTCCGTGATCCCAACTATATCATAGTCATTAATAGCTATCTGCACATTCAACTCATCCACCTTATTCCGAATGCTCCTTGCATTGAGACTAAAACCTTCGGGGTTGTCTTTACAACACTCTTACTCCTTATACAATTATGTTGAAAAATGGCCCTTTTTGATTTTTGTCCTGGATTTGTCTGCCTACCACTTTTACTTTTCACCTTGTAACCTATTGATTCTACCCTCGTTTTACACCCCTCTGCCTCTCTGCTCACACATTTAAGAAACCCACCACCTCTTATTCTCTGTTTATTAACTTTGTCTTCTTTCCCCCCTACATGGTGTGTCTGCGTGCTTCCCTTCTCTGACTCCTACCTCACACACTGTCTACTAGCTTTCTCTATTTGAGACCCTCCGCCCAACCGTCTAGTTTAAAGTCTCCCCAGTAGCCTTTGCAAATCTCCCCGCCAGGATATTGGTCCCCCCTCTCTTCTCTCTGGGGAATATGTATCAGCGTTCTCGTCGCGCCCCCCGTCAGTACCCAGGCTCGCCTGGGGAAGCCAATGATCCTTCCAGCAAACTAAATTCTACAAGACGACGCCTGAGCGCCAAGTCAAAGAATTCTAGTCATTATCCCAAAGCCGAAAGGAGCAGCAACGACCAGCCTCAAGAGCACCTAGCAGTTGGACCTGCTCTCCGAATACTAACACTTCGACAAACACCTGGAAGGGAAAGAACCCCTGAGCCCTTCGAGGTGGCTGAAGTGGAGAATGTCCTGCAGGGCCTGAAATGTGGAAAGGCAGCAGGTTATGATAACATCTCTCCAGAGTTCATGAAACACCTGGGCCCCCGAGCTCTAACCTGGCTGACCCAACTCTCATGCCCTAAAAAAAAGACGTAAAGGAGGACTTGTCACCCATCATACAGCAGATCAAGAGGCAACTGCTTGGCTAAAGGACTTTGCATTCGCTAAATAAATATAACCATATAACCATATAACCATTACAGCACGGAAACAGGCCATCTCGGCCCTTCAAGTCCGTGCCGAACAATAAAACATAATAATAATAATAATAATAATAATAATAATAATAATAAATAAATACTTCCCCCTAGTCCCATCTACCTGCACTTTGACCATAACCCTCCATTCCTTTCCCGTCCATATACACATCCAATCTATTTTTAAAGGATACAATCGAACCAGCCTCCACCACTTCCACTGGAAGCTCATTCCACATAGCCACCACTCTCTGAGTAAAGAAGTTCCCCCTAATGTTACCCCTAAACTTCTGTCCCTTAATTCTCAAGTCATGTCCCCTTGTTTTAATCTTCCCTACTCTCAATGGAAAAAAGCGTATCCACGTCAACTCTGTCTAACCCGCTCATAATTTTAAAGACCTCTATCAAGTCCCCTCTTAACCTTCTGCCCTCCAAAGAATAAAGACCTAACTTGTTCAACCTTTCTCTGTATCTTAGTTGCTGAAACCCAGGCAACATTCTAGTAAATCTCCTCTGTACTCTCTCTATTTTGTTGACATGCTTCCTATAATTAGGCGACCAAAATTGTACTCCATACTCCAGAATTGGCCGCACCAATGCCTTGTACAGTTTTAACATTACATCCCAACTTCTATATTCAATGCTCTGATTTATAAAGGCCAGCACTCCAAAAGCTTTTTTACCACCCTATCTACATGAGATTCCACATTCAGGGATCTATGCACAGTTGTTCCTAGATCCCTCTGTTCAACTGCATTCCTCAATTCTCTACCGTTTACCATGTACGTCCTATTTTGATTTTGTCCTGTCGAGATGTAGTACCTCACATTTATCAGCATTAAACTCCATCTGCCATCTTTAAGCCAACTCTTCCAAATGGCCTAAATCTCTCTGTAGACTTTGAAAATCTACTTCATTATCCACCACACCACCTATCTTAGTATCATATGCATACTTACTAATCCAATTTTCCACACCATCATCCAGATCATTGATGTACATGACAAACAACAGTGGACCCAACACAGACCCCTGAGGCACCCCACTAGTCACCGGCCTCCAACCTGACATAGATACAACTCTCCTCTCACAGCAGCTCGATGACCTCCTCACTCTCCCTGACCAGACGGAGGTCATCAAGCTGCTGCTCCAGGTTCCTGACACGGTCCCTTAGGAGCCCCATTTCGACGCACCTGGCGCAGATGTGGACGTCTGGAGGGCTATCAGACTCCATAACTCCCACATCTGACATTCAGAACAGTAAACTGCCCTGGCCCTCATACTCCTCCATTACCCTGGATACAATTCAAAGTGCAATACAATACAATACAAACTGCTGGAATAAATCCGAAGGGATCTGACACCCAATCATCTGCTTCCTCTAGTCCGCTTCCACCAATCAGCGGCTTCCTCAAGCCCACTTGTTTTGAACTGTGGAACGTTGGAACGTTACGGATGTGGGTTCCTCCCACACCAACGGTTCCTGGGCCTCTGTAAAACAAACCCTGCCGTCGAGGATTATGCTCGCAGCCCGAACGCGGCTCCTCGCACACCAACGCTTCCTGGACCTCTGTAAAACAAGCCCCGCGGTCGAGGAATATACTCACAGCCCGGACACCGGTCGTCCCACACCAAAGGTTCCTGGGCCTCTGTAAATCAAGCCCCGCGATCGAGGATTATACTCACTGCCCGGACGCCGCTCCTCCCACACCAACGGTACATGGGCCTCTGTGGAAACAAGCCCCGCGGTCGAGGATTATACTCCCAGCCCGGACGCCGCTCCTCCCACACCAACGTTTCCTGGGCCTCTGTAAAACAAGCCTCGCGGTCGAGGATTATACTCACAGCCCGGACGCCGCACCTCCCACACCAACGGTTACTGGGCCGCTGTAAAACAAGCCCCGCGGTCGAGGATTATACTCACAGCCCGGACGCCGCTCCTCCCACACCAACGGTTCCTGGGCCTCTGTAAAACAAGCCTCGCGATCGAGGATTATACTCACAGCCTGGACGCCGCTCCTCCCGCACTAACGGTTCATGGGCCTCTGTAAAACAAGCCCCGCGGTCGAGGATTATACTCACGGCCCGGACGCTGCTCCTCCCACACCATCGGCTCCTGGGAAAGAATCAATATCTGTAACATCAAAGAAATCGAGAAGAAAGATTTAAAATATGTAGCAGAGTCTGAATAACAATGTTATTGTTAAAGTCATGAAAATTCAGGCTCACACCCAACCGTTGACATGTTGACATCAAGACCGTCTTAAACTCACAAAATAATATGTTTCAACCACACTTCACCCTCTAGATACCTGACTAATTACCTCTTCGTGCTGAAGATATTAAGATACGTCCATTTAGTTTAATTTAGTTCATTGTCACGTGTACTGAACCTTGATTGTAAACATGTATCGTCGTTCTGCTGACTGTTTACCACGCACCAAAAGCGTTTCAGTGTATCTCGGTGCACGTGGCAAGAATTAATCTAAACTGAATTACACTTCAACTGAATCTTAAAGTAATCTACACCAAACTAAAATTGGTGTAGTTTGATTTACACCGAAGATTGACACATTGTGTTTGAGTAATTAAACTTATCAGGCAGCATCTATGGAGAAAACGGTAGGTGACGTTTCGGGTCGAGTCTGAAGAAGGGTCGCAACCCGAAATAACACCTATTCATTTTCATCAGTGATGCTGCCTGACCTGCTGAGTTACTCCAGCAATGTGTGTATGAAGAAGCTTGAAAAGTCACATCGCCAAATTCAGGGTCAGTATCTTCCCCGCTGTTATCAGGCAACTGAACCATCCGCTCACGAACAAGAGAGATGCAATGACTTCCCATCTACCCCATTGGAGAACTGAGGATTATCGTTAATTGCAATTTACGGGACTTTATCTTCACTAAACGTCACTCACGTTATCCTGTATCTGTGCACAGCGGAAGGCTCAATAGTAATCAAAAATAATAATAATAATAATAATAATAATAATAATAATAATAATCATCATCATAATAATAATCAAAATAATAGTAATAATGATAATAATAATAATCATCATCATCATCATCATCATAGCAATAATAATAATAATTATAATAAGAATAATAATACTAATAATAATAATATATATTTATTATCATTGTACATGAACAACGAGATTAAGATTGCAACCTCCATATCGATGCTATAAAATATATACATCAGGTAAATATACAAATATGTCCATGTACACTGAGGTTAAAAATTACAGCAGCAGCCACTCTGTTGAGATAAGTCAGTTGTGCCAGTTGATTATGGAGGCAATGACAGATTATGGGGACGCTTAGCAGACCGATTCAGTGCAGTTGTAGCTCTAGGGGGAAAAAAAATCTCAGTCTGGAGGTGCGGGCGTAAAACGCCTAAAACGTCTGCCAAATGCAAGACGTTCAAACAGACGGTGGCATGTGTGGGTTGATTCCTTACAGATGTTGATGGCTTTCTGAGGCAGCGTCCTTTGTAGATGTGTTCCAGGGATGGGAGCTGCATCCCAATGATCTTCTGTGCTTCGGAGACGACACGCTGAAGAGCTCTCCTATCCGCTGCCTTGCAACTAAGATATCACATAGCGATGCAATATGTTAGGATGCTTTCTGTGGTGCAGCTATAGAAAGTCAGCAGCATCTGTTGGTCCAGAGCAGCTTTTTTCAGCATCCTCGTGAAAAACAGCCGTTGCTGTGCTGTCTTAAGCAGTGCAGTGGTGTTACTGGACCACGTGAGGTCCCCTGAAATGTGTGGGCCCAGAAACCTGAAGCTGGATACTCTCTCCACTTTGTCCCCGTTAATGAAGACTGGATCGTACTCATCATCCTGTGACCTTCTAAAGTTGAAGATCAGCTCCTTGGTCTTAGCTTTATTTATGGACAGGTTGTTCTCTGAGCACCTGCTCGCCAGGTTCTACACCTCCGCTCTGAAGGCTGATTCATCGCCATTGAAGATAAGCCTAATCACCGTTGTGTCATCCGCAAATTTAACGATGGCGTTAGTGGCGAATGCAGGAAAACAGTCGTGTGTGATGAGGGAGTAGAATATGGGGCTCAGTACACAGACTTGTGGTGTTCCAATACTCAGACTAACAGTGGAGGACTGGTGGAAGCCCAGCCTCGCCGCCAGATACGCTCCAACTGGAAATTGAGGACCCAGTTGCAAAGTCACGATCTGAGGCCAAGCTGGTGGAGCATGAAAGTGAGCTTAGTGGGGTTGACATTATTGAAAGCTGAATTTTAGTCTACAAATAGCATCCCCACGTATGTGCCATGTTGCTGCAGGTGAGTCAGGAAAGTATGAGGAACCAGAGAGATGGCGTCCCATATAGATCTGTTAGCTCCGTGAGTAAACTGCTGTGTCCAGTGAGGCTGATGGCTGAGAGGATCAACCTGTCAAAGCACTTCATTACTATTGGTGTGAGGGCAACCGGACGATATTCGTTGAGATCTCTGTTTTTTTCAGATTGCTGGTAGTCTTTCATGAGTCAAGATTGTGTTATTGTCTTATATCCCGGATGGGACAATGAATGCTTACTTGCTGCAGCACAACATAATATGTAAACATAATATATACCGGGGGAAGAGAAACAAAAAGAAAGAGTTCAATAAATATCAAGTATAATGCAATAATAATATTGTATTTTGCAGTTCAGTTCTCGGAGCATATTCGTTGTTGTGTTTAATGGCCTGATGGCTGCAGGGAAGACGCTGTTCATGAACCTCGACGTTACAGTTTTCAGGCCCCTGTACCTTCTTCATCATGGCAATGGTGAAACGAGTGTGTGTCCAGGAAGGTGTGTGATTTTGATGATTTTGGCTCCCTTTTTGAGGCAGCGACTACGATATGTGGCTATTGTAAAGCGCCTCAGCGACTATTGATGGTGGGGAGGTCATAGCCGGCGATGGACTGGGCTGATAGCTGACCGTCTTTCTGCTGACTTGATAGTAGCCAAAACAAGTTTTTCACTGTAACTCGGTGCACGTGACAATAATAAACTATATTAAACCACACTATTCATAAGCTGAGGGATGTGGGATTGTGTGGAAAATTGGGCAGGGAAATGGAGTATAATCGGAGAAAGTGCGTGTGAGGGTTGAAGTTGGAAAAAAGATTTGCAGCAGTAGTAAACAGTTGGAAAATTTGTATAAACCTTGTAACTGCAGATGGTCATTTACCAAAAAGAGGACACAAAGTGCTGTAATAACTCAGATGATCAGGGAAAATCACTGTCGAAAACGGACAGTTGAATGTTGGGACGGGAACCTTCAGAATTTACTTTAGCCTTCAGAGTAATAACGTGGGAACAGGCGCTTTCGCTCACCGAACCTGCGCAAACCAGCGATATCACCGAACACAAGTACTATCCTACACACTAGGGGCAATTTACAATTTTACCGAAGACAATTAAACTACAAACCTTTAGGTCGATGATGTGTGGAGGAATCCGAAGCAGGCGGGAGAAACACACGTGCTCAGGTCATCAAAGAGCTCGGGCCCTCGAGGCGAGGATTGGCGGGTCGAGGCCCGTGGCAAGGAGTGCAAGAAAGGGTTCTGGTGAAAACAGCAGGCGTTTTAACGTACTTATAATGGATTTCGGTTTTTGCTGAAAGACCTACCAACGGACGATCGCGCCGCCTCTGCAGATATAATCACATGATTTAACCATGTGACTGATACCATCATTTTTAAGGTACACAAAATGCTGGAGAAACTCAGCATGTATGTAGAGAAGGAATTGGCTTCTTCAGAACATCATTTTCAAAAATGTTTTTGCAGTTTGCTTGCGGTTATGAAAGGGATTTCAATTTCATTGGGAAAATGTCGGGGGCGTCGTCGGGTGCGCGGTCGAGTATGGCTGCCCTGCCAGCAGCTGTCAGTCCTTTCATCTTTTTTTTTATTTTTAGTGAGTTTAAAAGTCTTTGTTTTAGAGGCCTTCTAGTCTTTTATGTGGTGGGTGGGGGGGAAGGGAATTGGGAAACTTTATCTCCTAGTGCCTACCTGGTCGGAGCGGCGGCTTCCCTCCGAGCGGCTTCTTCGCCCCCTCCTCGCGGCCTACCATATAACCATATAACCATATAATATTTACAGCACGGAAACAGGCCATCTCGACCCTTCTAGTCCGTGCCGAACACGTATTCTCCCCTAGTCCCATATACCTACCATCGGATTGGAGCGGCGTTTCCTGTTGGGACCGGCCGGGACTACAGCTTCGGCGGCGGCACGGCACTGGGACACCATCGCGGAGCGGGCGATGCCTTGCCCTGGTCGCTGTGCGGTGGGTCCCGGGGTGCTGTGGCCACCGACTCCAACATCGAGGAGCTGTGGCTGCGGAGCGTCCAGCCGCGGTCAGCGCTGGATTTGAAACACCGCGGAACCTCGGATCCTAGATAGCCGGAGTCGGACCTCCAACTGAGTACTTCGGGTGCCGCGGTCTCCGGGGAGAAAGCGGCAGCTACAGACATTCCATGCCGCTGAGGAGTGTTCAACCGACGCCGGAGTTCCATCTTCCCGGCAAGAGGGCCTGAAGCACTGGGCTGCCTTAGCGGCGACTGCGGAGGCCAGGATAGGCCCGACTATGGGTGAACAGGGGACGGGACTGCACTTTGTCGCCTTTCCCCACAGTGGGAACCATTGTGGGGGGATATTTTTATGTTTATTGTTTAATTCTTTAATTTTGCCATTCGTGTGCTGCAATGGCAAGTCAAATGTCACTACACCATTGGTGTATGTGAAAATTAATATCCTTTGTATCCTTGTATCCTTTGAAAAAGTGTGGAAGAAAAATCCTTTTTGAAACCAAAGAAAATAGCAGCGGATGATTTTGATTCATCGATCATTGGCCCAGCACACTCCCGCTGCGCCGCTATGCTCATGGGGAACATGTAGCCAAATGGGTTATGTTATCCTGTTATGAATTCCTGTCGTTTTCATTCACAACATAGTATCGTTTCTCAAGCTACAATGTTTTTCTTTCCTGAGTGATGTTCCTTCCAAAGTAGTGAGCCAAAACATGGGCAATTTATTCCCTGTGCAAATCCTGACCCATCCGCTACAATCCTGGGTTTGGGTCTCGGGACACGTATGCATGTTTCTGTCCGCATACTTTCAGATCTACGTTCGTAATTCTGGGAATGATCCATCGCTTTCCAAACCCGTGGTCACTAGCGTAGGGATTTCAGGGTCTGAACTCGGATGATCATAGAGTGAGACAATCATTGAAACAGGCCCTAGCGCCCACTTTGCCAACATCGGCCAGCATGTCCCAACTATTCCCATCTGCCTGTATTTGGCCCATATCCCTCTAAACCTGTCATATCTACGTAGTTGTGTCAATTACACATGGAAAACAATGTTTCAACGTTTCAAGGTCAGTTTATTGTCTGTGGTTAAGATACAGTGAAATTTGAGTAACCATACAGCCATACTAAGAGAAAAGCAACAAGACACACAACGTCATAAAAGTAACATAAACATCCATCACAGTGGAGTCCACATAACTCACTGTGATGAAGATAATAGATTGGTAATGGAAGGTAATTTGGTTCATCTTTGTTCTTCCGCGGTAAGAGCAGTCAAAGCCCCCGCAGCAGACGATAGAAGCCCCCGTCGGTGTGATCGAAGCTCCCACATCGGGGCGGTTGAAACTTTCTCCGCAGCATGGAGTTCCCGAGTCGGACATTTCTTACCAGATACCCCGGGTTTCACGATGTTAAACGCCACAGGCCACGTTGTGGAAGTTCGATCCCCGGCAAAAGGATCGCAAGCCGCGGTGTCAAAGTCCCGCAAACTGCTGCGGCTTGGTGCGCCGGGTCGGTCTCCAGGAAATGCCGCCAACTCCACCTTGTTAGGCGGCAATTGGGACGGAGATACGATACGGAAAATAATCGCATCTCCGTCGAGGTAAGACATTGAAAAACATTTCCCCGTGCTCCCCCACCGTCCACATAAAGCAAACCAAGGAACCCAAAGAACATATTTGATAACATATAGTAAAACTAACAAAACGAAGAAAGGTCAGAGAGACTGTAGGCGAGGCAGCCACTGCTTGTGGCGCCTTCCCACTGAGATGCATCGCTGCTGCACATGACATCCCTCCGTATTGTTCCCGCTGAGCACGGAAGATGGACATTGAAATGTAGAAAACAGATCGTATTGCCCAATCGGCGGTCGGATTTTGCTCCGCCTTTCAACATTATCTTAGCAGATCACCCAAACCAGTTCACCGTTACTAACCCTTCCCAACAACTCATTAATTCTATATATCTCCTTAAACTATTTGGGGAGACGACGTGAGTAAGAAGAGCGGGCGGTGCCATCCAACGCTGAGCTGTCTCAACCAAGATATAGATGAATGATTTTGAATCTCAGACCGTTGTGTTCGTTTAACACTTCGTCAGTACCAGAAATGGCAGCAGAATTCAGCGTGTCAGTCGTAAATGAAAAAGCGTAACCGCAAACGGTGGACAGAACCCTCAGTGCCGTCAACTTGTATGAGTCACTCGTTCTGGTCGGTGCCCTGTCGTCAGGTCGGTTCAGGTCAAAATAAATAATCTACTGGCCCAAAGCAAACGTGATCTTCAATCCTACGTTAGTTCCAAAGACTTTTCTTTCCGAAACACACACAATTGGGTTAAAGCGAAGGGGAACATGGGACCTGAGACACCACAGGGAGGCTCCAACTGAGCTCAGTGAAGCGGCTTCAGTGTCACGGAAAGCAAAAGCTGCCGGATTACCATCGTCCCTGGGTGGGCTCCATCCACCAACCTTTCCATTAACAACCGAACGCGCTAACCGATTGCGCCACACAGACAATTTAATGAAGCGGGAACAAATGCGCAATTTCCGGATAGGAAGGATCGGATGTGAGACCTTAGTTTTCGCAATCTGTATTCTTGACTTGGATCAGAGACTCACGTAAAACAGTACATGCTGGAAACACTCAACCATCCGGCATCAGGGGTGGAAGAGGAAACAGTGTTCGTGTTTCAGATCGACAGAGTGAACCACGACATGACGGATGCGATGTAACGGTGAAATGTTGATATGTTCTTCAGAATGAATAATTTATCTAATGGTGAGCGATTGAAAGAACTGGTAACAAAGGAACCCGGGTGACCTAGTACAGAAGAAACTGAAGTTTAACATCCAGGGTCAGCGATCAAGCAGGGAGGCATTAAAATATTGAACTTACCTCAAGAGTATTTGCGTGTAGGAGAACATAAGTCTCATTCGAATTGCACAGGCCCCGGAAATAATGGCAGCTGGAATACGCAGCAAAGTGCAGTTGCAGGTTGTTGGGCCCCCCCAAAGCACGTTTTTCATTTGAAATGATGAATGAATCAAACACAAACATGGAAATGGTTCCCACAGTACAACGAGTCGAGGCCAACCAATGGTCAGCCGTTCACGCTAGTTTTCTTATACCACTTGTCCTTCTAATGAGAGGCAATTTGCAGGTGCAAATAAACAACAAAGGCTCAGCTATTATTACCTTTATCCTGTATCGATCTGCACACTGTGGATGACTCGAATGTAAGCATTGGTGGTCTCACCGCGAACTGGATACCTCGCAACCAAAAGCTTTTCACTGAACCTCAGTGCACGTCACAATAAACAAAACAAAACGTAACTATTTGGGATCAGGGAAGAAACCACAGCACCCTAAGGAGACCCACGCAATCGCACGAATAACACGTAAACTCTAGCCACAGCATCCAAGGTCACGGAGGAAACCAGAACGTTGGCGCTGTGCGCCAGCACCTCTTCCAGTTGCGGCACTGTGCCGCCTTACTGGATGTATTCTGGCACTGTGCCGCCTTACTGTACGCAATCATGTTGCCTCTGATTCGAACCTGCGCGAAGAAACCCCAGATTGCTTTCTAGTCCGTCGTCTTAACCACTTTGCCACGATGACCATGCACACCAGACCTTGACTGAAATAAAAACATTTGCAAGTGATGCGATCAATGCGTCCGGGGACGCATGGCGCGTGGACCGATCGGGGGTGTCAGAGAAACCGGACAGATCTGGTAATATCAACGGAAATAGCCGAAAATAGATGGAACATTTGTCAGAATTTGCTGAGGGAGGATTATAATTTACAACCCCGGTGCACCCTGTACTTCGGGCGAGCAGTCTTAGGTAGAAGCAAACACATCAGATACATCAGAAACGAGGAGAGGGAAACTTGCCTTTCTGACCATCAAAGACTAGCGTGCATACTCCACTCTCGTCCGGGCGCCGTGCCAGAATAATCCAGCAATGACCATGGCGCCCTCCACCACAGGCACACGCCCATCAGCTAACAATGGGCGTACCAAACATAATCACTCAATCTTCTTTCCCTGCCACGCTGTGCGTGTTCTCCACACCAGTCACAAGAACGCCCCATGCCTTCCAGTGTGCTCTCAATCATTGAATTGTGGGCAGTTACAGGAGAGGCGTGGTTATTTCCGCTCCCCATCTGCATTAGAAAAGGCGGTGCCGATCCTACTTCTTGGGTTGTTGATCTCGTGTGGCGAGGGACCTCCGACTGGTAATTTGTGTCGGTGCTCAACAACTGGGACTAAATTAGAGCACATGGCATTGGGGGTAGGGTGTTGGATAGAAAATTGTTGGCAGACAGGTGCAAAGAGTAGGAGTGAACGGGTCCTTTTCACAATGGCAGGCAGTGGCGATTGGGAGTGCCGCAAGTCTCGGTGTTGGGACCGCAACTGTTTACCATATATATTAATGATTTGGAAGAGGGAACTAGGAGCAACACTAGCAAGTTTGCGGATGACACAAAGCTGGCTGGCAATGTGAACTGTGAAGAGCATGTTAGGAGGTGCAGGGTGACTGGACAGGTTAAGTTAGTGGGCAGATGCGTGCAGATGCAGTATATATAGAAACATGGAGTTATCCACTTGGTGGCAAAAACAAGGGGGCAGATTATTATCTCAACGCGGTTAGGTTAGGTAAGCAAGACCTGGGTGTCATTGTACACCGGTCACTGAAAGTTGGCGTGCAGGTACAGCAGGCAGTGAAGAAATGCTAATGGAATGTTGGCCTTCATAACAAGTGGATTTCAGTATAGGAGTAGAGAGGTTCCTCTGCAATTGTATAGGGCTCTGGTAACCATATAACCATATAACCATATAACCATATAACAATTACAGCATGGAAACAGGCCATCTCGGCCCTTCAAGTCCATGCCGAACACTTTATCTCCCATAGTCCCATCCTACCGCACTCAGACCAGAGCCTCCATTCCGTTCTCGTGCATATACACAATCCAATCTATTTTAAATGATAACATCGAACCTGCCTCCACCACTCCACTGGAAGCTCATACCCAACATCTACCACTCTCTGAGTAAAGAAGTTCCCTCTAATGTTACCCCTAAACTTCTGTCCATTAATTCTCAAGTCATGTCCTCTTGTTTGAATCTTCTCTACTCTCAATGGGAAAAGCTTATCCAGGTCAACTCTGTCATATCCCTCTCATCATTTTAAAGATCTCTATCTAGTTCCCCTTAACATCTGCGCTCCAAAGAATAAAGACCTAACTTGTTCAGCCTATTCTCTGTAAATTTAGTTGCTGAAACCCAGGCAACATTCTCGTAAATCTCCTCTGTAATCTATCTATTTTGTTGACATCCTTCCTATAATTAGGCGACCAAAATTGTACTCCATACTCCAAAATTGGCCTCACCAAGCCTTGTACAATTTAAAATTACATCCCAACTTCTATGCTCAATGCTCCGACCCTATCTACCATGAGATTCCACCTTCAGGAACTATGCACAGTTATTCCTAGATCTTTCTGTTCAACTGCATTCCTCAATTCGTACCATTACGATGTACGTCTATTTTGATTTGTCCTGCCAAGATGTAGCACCTCACATTTATCAGCATTAACTCCATCTGCCATCTTTCAGCCCACTCTTCCAAATGGCCTAAATCTCTCTGTAGACTTTGAAAATCGAATTCATTATCCACAACAACACCTATCTTAGTAATCATCTGCATACTTACTATATCCAATTTTCCACACCATCATCCAGATCATTGATGTACATGACAAACAACAGTGGACCCAAGACAGACCCCTGAGGCACCCCACTAGTCACCGGCCTCCAACCTGACAAACAGCCTTCCACCATTTTCTCACTCTGGCATCTCCCATTCATGCCATTCAGCCACTGTTAGAAACATAGAAACGTAGAAATTAGGTGCAGGAGTAGGCCATTCGGCCCTTCGAGCCTGCACCGCCATTCAATATGATCATGGCTGATCATCCAACTCAGTATCCCGTACCTGCCTTCTCTCCATAACCTCTGATCTCTTTAGACACAAGGGCCACATATAACTCCCTCTTAAATATAGCCAATGAACTGGCCTCGACTACCCTCTGTGGCAGAGAGTTCCAGAGATTCACCACTCTCTGTGTGAAAAAAGTTCTTCTCATCTCGGTTTTAAAGGATTCCCCCCTTATCCTTAAGCTGTGACCCCTTGTCCTGGACTTCCACAACATCGGGAGCAATCTTCCTGCATCTAGCCTGTCCAACCCCTATAGAATTCTGTAAGTTTCTATAAGATCCCCTCTCAATCTCCTAAATTGTAGAGAGTATAAACCAAGTCTATCCAGTCTTTCTTCATAAGACAGTCCTGACATCCCAGGAATCAGTCTGGTGAACCTCTCTGCACCCCCTCTATGGCAATAATGTCATTCCTCAGATTTGGAGACCAAAATCGTACGCAATACTCCAGGTGTGGTCTCACCAAGACCCTGTACAACTGCAGTAGAACCTCCCTGCTCCTATACTCAAATCCTTTTGCTATGAAAGCTAACATACCATTCGCTTTCTTCACTGCCTGCTGCACTTACATGCCTACTTTCAATGACTGGTGTATCATGACACCCAGGTCTCGCTGCATCTCCCCTTTTCCTAGTCGGCCACCATTTCGATTATAGTCTGCTTTCCTGTTTTTGCCACCAAAATGGATAACCTCACATTTATCCACATTTTTACTGCATCTGCCAAACATTTGCCCACTCACCCAGCCTATCCAAGTGATCTTGCAGTCTCCTAGCATCCTCCTCACAGCTAACACTGCCCCCCAGCTTAGTGTCATCCGCAAACTTGGAGATATTGCCTTCAATTGCCTCATACAGATCATTAATATATATTGTAAATAGCTGGGGTCCCAGCACTGAGCCTTGCGGTACCCCACTAGTCACTGCCTGCCATTGTGAAAAGGACCCGTTTACTCCTACTCTTTGCTTCCTGTTTGCCAGCCAGTTCTCTATCCACATCAATACTGAACCCCCAATGCCATGTGCTTTAAGTTTGTATACTAATCTCTTATGTGGGACCTTGTCGAAAGCCTTCTGGAAGTCCAGATACACCACATCCACTGGTTCTCCCCTATCCACGCTACTAGTTACATCCTCGAAAAATTCTATAAGATTCGTCAGACATGATTTACCTTTCGTAAATCCATGCTGACTTTGTCCAATGATTTCACCACTTTCCAAATGTGCTGCCATCCCATCTTTAATAACTGACTCTAGCAGTTTCCCCACTGCCGATGTTAGACTAACTGGTCTGTAATTCCCAGTTTTCTCTCTCCATCCCTTCTTAAAAAGTGGGGTTACGTTTGCTACCCGCCAATCCTCAGGAACTACTCCAGAATCTAAAGAGTTTTGAAAGATTATTACTAATACATCCACTATTTCTGGAGCTACTTCCTTAAGTACTCTGGGATGCAGCCTATCTGACCCTGGGGATTTATCGGCCTTTAATCCATTCAATTTACCCAAAACCACTTCCCGACTAACCTGGGTTTCACTCAATTCCTCCAACTCCTTTGACCCGCGGTCCCCTGCTATTTCCGGCAGATTATTTTTGTCTTCCTTAGTGAAGACGGAACCAAAGTAGTTATTCAATTGGTCCGCCATATCCTTGTTCCCCATGATCAACTCACCTGTTTCTGACTGCAAGGGACCTACTTTTATTTTAAATAATCTCTTTCTTTTTACATATCTATAAAATCTTTTGCAGTCAGTTCTTATGTTCCCTGCCAGATTTCTTTCATAGTCTATTTTTCCTTTCCTAATTAAGCCATTTGTCCTCCTCTGCTGGTCTCTGAATTTCTCCCAGTCCTCCGGTATGCTGCTTTTTCTGGCTAATTTGTACGCATCATCCTTCGCTTTGATACCATCCCTGATTTCCCTTGTTATCCACGGATGCACTACCTTCCCTGATTTTGCCAAACTGGGATGAACTTTTTTTTGTAGTTAATCCATGCAGTCTTTAAATGTCTTCCATTGCATGTCCACCGTCAACCCTTTTAGAATTAATTGCCAGTCCATCTTGGCCAATTAACGTCTCATAACCTCAAAGTTACCTTTCTTTCAGTACAGAACCATTGTTTCTGAATTAACAATGTCACTCTCCATCCTAATGAAGAACTCAACCATATTATGGTCACTCTTGCCCAAGGGGGCACGTACAACAAAACTGGTAACTAACCCTTCCTCATTACTCAATACCCAGTCTAAAATAGCCTGCTCTCTCGTTGGTTCCTCTACATGTTGATTTAGATAACTATCCCGCATACATTCCAAGAAATCCTCTTCCTCAGCACCCCTGCCAATTTGATTCACCCAAATCTATATGTAGATTTAAGTCACCCATTATAACTGTTTGCCTTTGTCGCACGCATTTCTAATTTCCTGTTTGATGCCATCCCCAACTTCACTACTACTGCTAGGTGGCCTGTACACAACACCCACCAGCGTTTTCTGCCCCTTAGTGTTTCGCAGCTCTACCCATACCGATTCCACATCCTCCAAGCTAATGTCCTTCCTTTCCACTTCGTTAATCTCCTCTCTAACCAGCAACGCTACCCCACCTCCTTTTCCTTTCTCTCTATCCCTCCTGAATATTGAATATCCCTGGATGTTCAGCTCCCAGCCTTGGTCACCCTGGAGCCATGTCTCCCGTGATCCCAACTATATCATAGTCATTAATAGCTATCTGCACATTCAACTCATCCACCTTATTACGAATGCTCCTTGCATTGAGACACAAAGCCTTCAGGCTTGTTTTTACAACACTCTTACCCCTTATACAATTATGTTGAAAAGTGGCCCTTTTTGATTTTTGCCCTGGTTTTGTCTGTCTTCCACTTTTACTTTTCACCTTGCTACCTATTGCTTCTACCCTCATTTTACACTCCTCTGTCTCTACGCTCACACATTTAAGAAACCCTTTCCCTTTAACTCCATCCTCCACTATCCCATTCGACACCCCACCCCTCTTATTCAGTTTAAAACCACCCGTGTAGCAGTGGCAAACCTGCCTGCCAGAATGCTGGTCCCACACCTGTTAAGATGCAATCCGTCCCTTTTGTACAGTTCCCCCTTACCCCAAAACAGATCCCAGTGATCTAAGAATCTAAATCCCTGCCCCGTGCACCATTTCCTGAGCCACACGTTCAGGTCCCGTATCTCCTGTTCCTGCTCTCGCCAGCACGAGGAACTGGAAGCAAACCGGAGATAACAACCCTGGAGGTCCTGCTTTTCAGCATTTTTCCGAGCTCTCTAAAGTCACGCTGCAGAATATTCATCCCCTTCTTTCCGACATCGTTTGTGCCGACATGCACTACTACTTCCGGATGTTCACCTTCGCCCTTGAGGATTTTCTGCACTCTGTCCGTGACATCCTGGATCCTGGCACCAGGAAGGCAGCACACCATCCTCGCATCCCGTCTGTTGCCACAGAAACCCCTGTCCGTACCTCTCACATGGAGTCTCCCACTACAATGGCGTTGACTGCCTTAGGCCTTTTTGGTTTTGGCTCAACAGCCCTATTTGTTTGCCTGCCACTTTTACTTTTCACCTTGCTACTTATGCTTCTACCCTCATTTTACACCCTCTGTCTCTACGCTCACACAATTTAAGAAAACCCTTTCCCTTTAACTCCATCCTCCACTATCCCATTCGACACCCCACCGCCCTTATTCAGTTTAAAACCACCCGTGTAGCAGTGGCAAATCTGCCTGCCAGAATGCTGGTCCCACAATGTTGAATCCATCTTGCTACTCCTCCATTAATACCCAACAATTGAATATTCTTAACCAACCTTCCATGAGGAACCTTGTCAAAGGCCTTACTGAAGTCCATATAGACAACATCCACTGCTTTACCCTCATCATTTCCCTAGTAAACTCTTCGAAAAATTCAAGAAGATTAGTCAAACATGACCTTCCAGGCACAAATCAATGTTGACTGTTCATAATCAGACCCTGTTTATACAGATGCTGATATATATTATCCCTAAGTATCCTTTCCATTAATTTGCCCACCACTGACGTCAAACTAACAGGTCTATAATTGCTAAGTTTACTCTTAGAACCCTTTTTAAACAATGGAACAACATGCGCAGTACGCCAATCCTCCGGCGCTATTCCCGTTTATAATAACTTTGAAATATTTCTGTCATAGCCCCTGCTATTTCTACACTAACTTCTCTCAATGTCCTAGGGAATATCCTGTCAGGACAAATGTAGGTCCCTTGCAGTCAGAAACAGGTGAATTGAATCATGGGGAACAAGATATGGCGGACCAATTGAACCAATTGAATAACTACTTTGGTTCCGTCTTCACTATGGAAGACATAAATAATCTGCCGGAAATAGCAGGTGGCCGCGGGTCAAAGGAGATGGAGGAACTGAGTGAAATCCAGGTTAGTCGGGAAGTGGTGTTGGGTAAATTGAATGGATTAAAGGCCGATAAATCACCAGGGCCAGATAGGCTGCATCCCAGAGTACTTAAGGAAGTAGCTCCAGAAACAGTGGATGCATTAGTGATAATTTTTCAAACTCTTTAGATTCTGGAGTAGTTCCTGAGGATTGGAGGGTAGCAAACGTAACCGCACTTTTTAAGAAGGGAGGGAGAGAGAAAACGGGAAATTACAGACCAGTTAGTCTAACATCGGTAGTGGGGAAACTGCTAGAGTCAGTTATTAAAGATGGGATAGCAGCACATTTGGAAAGTGGTGAAATCATTGGACAAAGTCAGCATGGATTTACGAAAGGTAAATCGTGTCTGACGAATCTTATAGAATTTTCGAGGATGTAACTAGTAGAGTGGATAGGGGAGAACCAGTGGATGTGTTGTATCTGGACTTTCAGAAGGCTTTCGACAGGGTACCACATAAGAGATTAGCATACAAACTTAAATCACACGGTATTGCGGGTTCAGTATTGATGTGGATAGAGAACTGGCTGGCAAACAGGAAGCAAAGAGTAGGAGTAAACGGGTCCTTTTCACAATGGCAGGCAGTGACTAGTGGGGAACCGCAAGGCTCAGTGCTGGGACCCCAGCTATTTACAATTTATATTAATGATCTGGACGAGGGAATTGAAAGCAACATCTCCAAGTTTGCGGATGACACTAAGCTGGGGGGCAGTGTTAGCTGTGAGGATGATGCTAGGAGACTGCAAGGTGACTTGGATAGGCTGGGTGAGTGGGCAAATGTTTGGCAGATGCAGTATAATGTGGATAAATGTGAGGTTATCCACTTTGGTGGCAAAAACGGGAAGGCAGACTATTATCTAAATGGTGGCCGATTAGGAAATGGGGAGATGCAGCGATACCTGGGTGTCATGGTACACCTGGGTGTCATGGTACACCAGTCATTGAAAGTAGGCATGCAGGTGCAGCAGGCAGTGAAGAAAGCGAATGGTATGTTGGCCTTCATAGCAAGAGGATTTGAGTATAGGAGCAGGGAGGTTCTACTGCAGTTGTACAGGGTCTTGGTGAGACCACACCTGGAGTATTGCGTACAGTTTTGGTCTCCAAATCCGAGGAAGGACATTATAGCCATAGAGGGAGTGCAGAGACGGTTCACCAGACTGATTCCTGGGATGTCAGGACTTTCATATGAAGAAAGACTGGATAGGCTTGGCTTATACTCGCTAGAATTTTAGGAGATTGAGAGGGGATCTTATAGAAACGTACAAAATGCTTATGGGGTTGGACAGGCTAGATGCAGGATGATTGTTCCCGATGTTGGGGAAGTCCAGGACAAGGGGTCACAGCTTAAGGATAAGGGGGAAATCCTTTAAGACCGAGATGAGGAAAAACTTTTTCACACAGAGAGTGGTGAATCTCTGGAACTCTCTGCCACATATGGTAGTTGAGGCCAGTTCATTGGCTATATTTAAGAGGGAGTTAGATGTGGCCCTTGTGGTTAAAGGGATCAGGGTGTATGGAGAGAAGGCAGGTACGGGATACTGAGTTGGATGATCAGCCATGATCATATTGAATGGCGGTGCAGGCTCGAAGGGCCGAATGGCCTACTCCTGCACCTATTTTCTATGTATCTATGTATCTATGACCTGGAGACTTATCCGTATTCATATTTTTCAAAAGTGTCCACGCTTCCTCTTCTTTAAATCTCATAGTTTCCATTGCTACTCTGCTCGTTTCCATTACCTCACATAATTCAATATCCTTCTCCTTGGTGAATACCGAAGAAAAGAAAATTGTTCAATATCTCCCCCATCTCTTTTGGCTCAGCAGAAAGTTGTCCACCCTGACTCTCTAATCGACCAATTGTATTCCTTGCTATCCTTTTGATATTAATATAGCTGTAGAAACCCTTTGGGTTTACTTTCACCTTACTTGCCAAAGCAACCTCATATCTTCTTTTAGCTTTTCTAATTATTTCGTAAGATTCTTTTTACATTCTTTATACACCTGCAGCACCTCATTTACTCCATGCCGCCTATAATTATTGTAGAACTCTCTCTTTTTCCGAACCAATGTCCAATTTCCCTTGAAAACCATGGATCTTTCCAATTTTTACTATTTCCTTTCAACCGAACAGGGGACATAAAGATTCTGTACACTTAAAATGTCACCTTTAAAGTGTCCTCCATTTTCTCTTCTACATCCTTGCCATAAAACAACATGTCCCAATTCACTCATTTTACATCCTTTCGCATCTCCTCAAAGTTAGCCTTTCTCCAGTCAAAAATCTCAACGTTAGGTCCAGACTGACCCTCTCAATAATTATATTGAAAATAATGGTATTATGACCACGGGACCCAAAATGCTCCCCAACGCATACCTCCGCCACCTGCCCTATCTCTTTTCCTAACAGGAGGTCCATCACTGCCCCTTCTCTTGTAGGTATCTCTATGTATTGCTGCAAAAAACTATCCTGCACACATTTTACAAATTCCAAACCATCCAGCCCTTTTAAAGAATGTGTTTCCCAGTCTATGTGTGGAAAATTGAAATCTCACACAATCACTACCTTGTGCTTACTACTATTATCTGCTATCTCTTTACATATTTGCTCTTCCAATTCTCACTCTCCATTAGGCGTTCTATAATACACCCCTATATATGTTGCTACCCTTTCCCATTTCTCACTTCCACCCAAATAGTCTCCCTAGACGAGGCCTCTAATCTATCCTGCCAAAGCACTGCTGTAATATCTTCCTTGACAAGCAATGCAACAAACCCCGCCTCTTGCCCCTCTATCACACATAAAGCAACGAAATCCTGGAATATTTAGTTTCCACTCGCAGCCCATCCTGCAACCATGTTTCACTGGTCGCCACAACATCGTACTTCGAGGTGTCAATCCAGGCTTTAAGCTCATCCACCTTTCTTACAAAGCTCCTAGCATTTAAATATACACATTTTAGAATCTACCACCACTTATTTTCTGTTTATTATCTTTTTCTTCTTTCTCCCCTACATTTTGGGTCCTAGTGCTTCCCTTCTCTGCCTCCTGCCTCACACCCTGACTACTAGCTTTCCCTATTCGAGACCCCCCCCCCATCCGTTCTAGTTTAAAGTCTCACCAGTTGCCTTTGAAAATCTCCCCGCCAGGATATTGGTCCCCCTCGGGTTCAAGTGCAACCCTTCCTTTTTGTACAGATCACACCTTCCCCAAAAGAGGTCCCAATGATCCAGAAACTTGAAACCCTGCCCACTGCACCAATCCCTCAGCCACGCATTTATCCTCCACCTCATTCCATTCCTACTCTCACTGTCTCGTGGCACAGGCAGTAATCCTGAGATTGTTATTGTATTTGTCCTTCTCCTTAACTCCCCTCCCATCTCCCTAAATTCTCCTTTCAAGACCTCTTCTCTTTCTACCTCTGTCATTGGTACCTATATGTACCACGACCTCAGGCTCCTCTCCCTCCGATTTCAGGATAACTTGGACGTATTGAGACACATCCCTGACCCTGGCACGAGGGAGGCAAACTACCATCCGGTCTCCTGACTGCGTCCACAGAATCGCCTATCCGTCCCCCTAACTATAGAGTCCACATATGTGTAGTGCCCTCCTCTTCTTTTCCCTACCCTTCTGAGCAACAGGGCCGGTCTCTGTGCCGGAGGCCCGGCCGCTGTCGCTACCCGCAGGAAGGCTGTCCCCCCAACAGTACTCAAACAGGAGTACTTATTTTCAAGGTAACAGCCACCGTGGAACTCACTAGTCCTTGCCTCTGCCCCTTGCCCTTCCTAACAGTGACCCACTTGTCTGCCTCTCGTGGTCTTGGAGTGACCACCTCCCTATAACTCCTTTCTACAACCTCCTCACTCTGCCTGATCAGACAGAGGTCATCGAGCTGCTGCTCCAGGTTCCTAACACGGTCCCTCAGGAGCCCCATCTGGACACATCTGGAGTATTGCCTACAGTTTTGGTCTCCTAATTTGTGATTGTGATACTTGTGATTGGGGCAGTGCAGCGTAGGTTCACAAGATTGATCCCTGGGATGGCGGGACTGTCATATGAGGAAAGATTGGAAAGACTAGGCTTGTATTCACTGTAGTTTAGAAGGAGGAGGAGGGGTCTTATATAAACATGTAAAATTATAAAAGGACTGGACAAGCTAGATGCAGGAAACATGTTCCAAATGTTGGCGAGTCCAGAACCAGGGGCGACAGTCTTAGAATAAAGGGGAGCCATTTAAGACCGAGGTGAGAAAAATCTTTTTCACCCGGAGATTTGTGAATTTGTGGAATTCCCTGCCACAGAGGGAAGTGGAGGCCAAATACTGGATGGATTTAAGAGAGAGTTAGATAGAGCTCTAGGGGCTTGTGGAATCAAGGGATATGGGGAAAAGGCAGGCAAGGGTTGTCGATTGCGAACGATCAGCCATGATCACAGTGAATGGCGGTGCTGGCTCGAAGGGTCTAAATGCCTCCTCCTGCACCTATTTACTATGTTTCTATATTTGTATGTTTCTAATCTGGAATAGATACTAATGGCTAAAAGGAGAGGTTGAACAAACGTGGAATATTTGTTTCTTCTCTGGAACGTCAGAGGTCGAGGAAATGCCTGATAGTTTGATCGTTAGATGCATAATAAGGTTGGGCGTCAAAACTGTGGTTTTCCAGTGTAGCAATGGTATAGACGAGGGGGCATAACTTTCAGAAGAGAAAATCAACGTTTAACGGAGATGGCAGAAACAAAATGCTGGAGTAACTCAGCTGGACAGTCAGCATCTCCGGACAGAAGGAAAGGGTTACGTTTCGGGTCGAGACACTTCTTTAGACTGAGGTTAAGAGAGTGTGCGGGACAGATATAATGTAGTCAGAAACAGTAAAACTGGGGGAGAACTGGGAAAGGGAAGGTATGGAGAGAAAGGGAAAGCAAGGGCGATTTGAACTTAGATAAGTCAATGTTCATACCTGTGGGGTCTAAGCTATCCAAGCGAAATTTGAGATGCTGTTCCTCCAATTTGCGCTTGTCTTCACTCTGACAATGGAGGAGGCCCGGGGCAGAAATGTTAGATTGGGAATGGGAGGGGGTGTTAAAGTGGTGAGGAACTGGGAGATCAGGTCATTTAAAGCTGACTGAGCGGAGGTGTTCAGTGATTTGATCGCCGATCCTGCGCTTTGTCGCGACGATGTATAGAAGTTGACACCTGGAACAGCGAATGCTGCAGCTGACGTTGGAGGAGGTGTAAGTTAATCTCTGCCACAACTTTAAAAATGTCGTGGCCCTTGGATATAATCGAGGGTGGAAGTAAAGAGACAAGTTTGCAAGTGGTTTGGGCGGGAAGGGACGAGTTAAGCAGGGCGTTCCGGATGGAACAGTCTCTGCGTAAAGCAGAAAATGGTGGAGATGGAAATATGTGGCCAGTAGTGCGATCCCGTTGTGTGTGTCGGAAATTTTGGAGGATTATATGCTGCATGCGACGGCAGATGGGGTGGGAAGTGAACACAAGGGGGACTATGTCATTCTTGCGAATAGCGGGAGGGGAGGGGAGGGGGAGCAAGAGCGGAGCTGCGCGATATCGACGAGACCCTAGTGAGTGGCTCGTCGATAATTGAAGAGGGGAAACCTCTTTTCCTAAAGAATGAGGACATCTCTTATGATCTAGTTTGGAAAACGTAATCATGGGCGCAGGTGCGGTGCAGACGGAGGAATTGGGAATAGGGGATAGTGTCTTTACAGGATGCAGCGTGGGAAGGACGTCTAGATAGCCATGAGAGTTAGTAGATTTGTCGTATATGTCGTTCAAATGTCTGTCCTCTGTGCTGAAGACGGTGAGACCAAGAAACTGTAGGGAAATTTCGGATTTGGTCCAAGTATGTTTCAGGTATATTTAAAATAAATTTTCAGAGCGAGTTTACTTTAACGCAGATACTGGTTGCCACACGGAACGCGTTGCGATCATATAGAGGTTGTGCAGGCAGAAACGAAATGCATCACAGAGGCATTTTAATTCGGCACATGGATGTGCAGTGATGGAGGAATACGGATTGCATGCAGGGAGAGGTTAACGTGTTCGTTTTGTTTGAAACGGGTGTTTGTAGTCGATGGGCTTGTTAGTGGAAGTTTGTCTGTGTGCCTCTCCTGTACTGTGCCATGTTCTATGCTAGATGTATTCTGGCCCAACGTCCGAGCGAGGGTGTAAATATGCACGCTATTTTGGGCTGTGAGGGTTCTCTCTCTTCGATGCTGACCTATCTGATGTGTTTGCTGAACCACTTCAGAGGACAGTCACCAGGCAACCATGTTGGGATTTGGAGTCACATACGGTCCCGAGCGGATGAGGACCAGTGGTTTTCTTCCCCATCACATGAATATCAGCAGGCGGGGGAGACTGCCCCGGATGGCTTGGCTTCACAAGGTTCCGTGTGTAACCATAGAACGTTGACAAGGTCCTTCTCTGTTTATCTCTCTACGGGCGTTGCGTGGTATCAGAGAGCTCTCAGAATTTGTTTCTGTCATGTGCAAACTTTATCAAATGTAGTCTTTTTTGTCTCAGCTCTGGCCCACTGGTGGCCAGCCGGGATGATTCTGAACGATTCTTCCTTTGACGGGCGGCCGTGATCCATGTCATCCGATGCTTCCCGTATAACGTGGCCTGAATTTCCAGGCATCGATGTCTGATCCTTTCATGGGGAAATGGAATGGGAGCGAGAAATATAACGTGAGAGTAGGAGATCAATGCCACCTTAAATGAGGAATGCATTTTGCTACCAAATGCCCGTCTTGCATTGCCAGCGCATCAGACGTCGTATTTCGTTTTCACTCAGGTGGACGTCCCACATGACAAGACGCCCATGTCGCATTTATGCACGACAACTATAACAGTTCCATGTAATGGTACATTTCACTTTAAAGTGCCCTCACACCTGACCAGAAACTTCGCTTCTGGAGCATTTCCCGCAGAAATTCGTTGGAACGTGCGTGAAGTGCAACCCCAGTAATCAATTATTAGTTTCGTCGAGAACGTGAATGGGAAACCTTACCTTCTGCTGACATCCCCTTTCGTCGTTTACCTGGTCAATATATTTTACCTTCAATATCCTTCGCTGCCTATCGACCCGTAATTTCCCCCGTATTCCCCCATTGTTGCCTCGACCATTCGATTAACATGCCGCCTCTGAAGTATTTTTATCGCGCTTTGAAACGGGTCCCTCCAATCAGATATTGCTGCCATCTGGTAGCTGTGCACAATAATTCTCTCATAGGTACCCACTTACAGAATTTGAATCAGCCGTATCCCTGCTTAGTTCATTAACTCGGCCCCACGATTTTCCATGAATGCATTGAAGCTTGCCGAACTACGCTTGGTATTCACAAAGTGTTCATCCACATCTTTCAATTCCTGCTCGACGCGTTCACCATTCCAAGTTTCATTATCTAAAAACTACTGCCGAAAATGTCTTGATCGCAATAAATAACCCCTTCCATTTAAATCAAGTTAGGTCAAGTCAAGTGTCAAGGGAGTGTTATTGTCATGTGTCCCATATAGGACAATACATTTCTTGCGTGCTGCAGCAAACACAATATATAAACATAATACAGAACAGAAGATAAAAATTCAATGTGTCTATATGCCATGTACCATATATATATAGTCAATACATAAACAAATAAATTGCACTAGACTCTTATTGTTCAGCGTTTGTTTGACGGCTAGTTTAATAGTCTGATGGCTGTGGGGAAGTAGCTGTTTCTGAACCTGGTGTTCCAAATGTCAAGCTTCTGTACCTTCTTCCCGATATCAATGGAGAGATTAGTGTGTGGGCAGGATGGTGCGGATCTTTGATGATGTTAGCAGCCTTTATGTGGCACCGACAGCGAAAGATCCCTTCGATTGTGGGGAGATCAGAGCCGATCATGGACTGGGCAGTGGTCACAATTTTCTGCAATCTTTTCCGTTTCTGGAAACTTCGGAACGTTCAAGTTTCCGAAACAAGCCACGATGCAAACAGTCAGTATGCTCTTACTGTGCACCTGTAGAAGTTCGAGAGAGTGCTCCTTGACAAACCGACTCCCCGTAATCTTCCCAGGAAGTAGCGGCGCTGGTGTGCCTACTTTATGATTGCATCGGTGTGCTGGGTCCAGGAAAGATCTTCGGAAATATGCACGCCCAGGAATTTGAATTTCGTGTCCTTTTCCACCATCATCCCGTTGATATACCGGGTTTGTCGGTCCCTATCCTACCCCTTCAAAAGACCACAATCTGTTCCTTGGTTTTGCTGGTGTTAAGAGGCAGGTTGTTGTGCTGGCACAATTATTTAATCGGTCGATCTCACTTAGATACTCTGACTCATCACCATCTGTAATTCGTCCCACAACAGTGATGTTGTCGGCGAACTTGATGACGGAGTTGGCCATATGTCCGGCTACTCAGTCATGAGTATAGAGTAAGTACAGCAGGGGCTCAGTGCGCAGCCTTGAGGTGCTCCCGTGCTGATTCTTACCGCGGATGACACATTTCCACCAATACGGACAGACTGTGGTCCGTGGATGAGAAAGTCAAGTATCCAATTGCAGAGGGATGCGTAGATATCCAGATCTGAGAGCTTTGTAACCAGCTTGGATGATATGATGATATTGAACGCCGAGCTGAAGTCTATGAATAACAGCCTGACATATGAGTTGTTGTTGTCCAAGTGGTCCAAAGCGGACTGCAGAGCCAGTGAGATCGCATCCACCGTTGACCTGATTGGAACTGAGTGAAATCCAGGTTAGCCGGGAAGTGGTGTTAGGTAAATAGAATGGATTAAAGGCCGATAAATTCCCAGGGCCAGATAGGCTGCATCCCAGAGTACTTAAGGAAGTAGCCCCAGAAATAGTGGAAGCATTTGTGATAATTGTTCAAAACTCTTTAGATTCTGGAGTAGTTCCTGGGGATTGGAGGGTAGCTAATGTAACCCCACTTTTTAAAAAGGGAGGGAGAGAGAAAACGGGAAATTACAGACCCATTAGTCTAACATCGGTAGTGGGGAAACTGCTAGTCAGTTAATTAAGATGGGATAGCAGCACATTTGGAAAGTGACGAAATCATTGGACAAAGTCAGCATGGATTTATGAAACGTAAATCATGTCTGACGAATCTTATATAATTGTTTCTAGGATGTAACTATTAGCGTGGATAAGGGAGATCCAGTGGATGTGTTTTATCTGGACTTTCAGAACGCTTTCGACAAGGTCCCACATAAGAGATTAGTATACAAACTTAAAGCACACGGTATTGGGGGTTCAGTATTGATGTGGATAAAGAACGGGCTGGCAGACAGGAAGCAAAGAGTAGGAGTAAACGGGTCCTTTTCAGAATGGCAGGCAGTGACTAGTGGGTTACCGCAAGGCTCAGTGCTGGGACCCCAGCTATTTGCAATATATATTAATGATTTGGACGAGGGAACTGAATGCAACATCTCCAAGTTTGCGGATGAGACAAAGCTCGGGGCAATGTTAGCTGTGAGGAGATGCTAGGAGGCTGCAAGGTGACTTGGATAGGCAGGGTGAGTGGGCAAATGCATGGCAGATGCAGTATAATATGGATACATGTGAGGTTATCCACTTTCGTGTCAAAAACAGGAAAGTAGACTATTATCTGAATGGTGGCCGGTTAGGAAAAGGGGAGATGCAACGAGACCTGGGTGTCATGGTACACCAGTCATTGAAAGTAGGCATGCAGGTGCAGCAGGCATTGAAGGAAGCGAATGGTATGTTAGCATTCATAGCAAAAGGATTTGAGTATAGGAGCAGGGAGATTCTACTGCAATTGTACAGGGTCTAGGTGAGATCACACCTGCAGTATTGCGTACAGTTTTGGTCTCCGAATCTGAGGAAGGACATTCTTGCCATTGAGGGAGTACAAAGAATGATCACCAGACTGATTCATGGGATGTCATATGAACAAAGATTGGATAGACTCGGCTTGTACTCGCTAGAATTTAGAAGATTGAGGGGGATTTTATAGACGCTTACAACATTCTTAAGGGGTTGGACAGGCTAGATGCAGGAAGATTGTTCCCGATGTTGGAGAAGTCCAGAACAAGGGTTCCCAGTTTAAGGATAAGGGGGAAATCTTTTAGGACCGAGATGAGAAAAACATTTTTTCACACAGAGAGTGGTGAATCTCTGGATTTCTCTGCCACAGAATGTAGTTGAGGTCAGTTCATTGGCTATATTTAAAAGGGAGTTAGATGTGGTCCTTGTGGCTAAAGGGATCAGGGGGTATGGAGAGCAGGCAGGCACATGATACAGAGTTGGATGATCAGCCATCATCATATTGAATGGAGGTGCAGGCTGGAAGGGCCGAACGGCCTACTCCTGCACCTATTTTCTATATTTCTATGTTTCCATGACCTGTTGTGGCGGTTAGCTAACTGTAGTGGGTCGAGGTTCTTGTCAAGGTAGGCATTGAAATGCGCACTGAACAACCTCTCAAAGCACTTCATCACCACAGACGTTAGTGCCACTGGTCGATAGTCATTGAGGCACGTCACCTTGATCTTTTTGGGCACCGGTATTATTGATGCCCTTCAAATGCAGACGAGAAACCCAGACCTCAGAAGTGAGAGGCTGAAAATGTCCGTAAAAGCTCCAGTCAGTTGGTCCGCACAGGTTTTTAGAACACAACCGTGTATATCATCAGGTCCCGACGCTTTCCGAGGCTATATAGGCTCGCCCCCCCCCTCCGAAGAATCTTCTGAAGTCGGCCTCTGTGACAATTAATGGAATACCATCACGGCGAATGGGGGCTCGGGAAGGCACATCAGTGTTCTCCAAATCAAAGCGTGCTTAGAAGGCATTGAGCTCGTCAGGGAGTGATGCTTCGCTGACATTTGAGCTGCCTCCAGATTTCGCCTTGTTGGAGGTAATGGCATTCAAGCCCCGCCGCCGTAGCCGAACACCTCTCTCATCCTGGCGATTGGCGAGTGGAGTGCCGCAAGGCGCGGTGTTGGGGCCGCAACTGTTTACCATATATATTAATGATTTAGCAGAGGCAATTAGGAGCAACACTAGCAAGTTTGCGGATGTCACAAAACTGGGTGACAGTGTGAATTGTGAAGAGGATATTAGGAGGTTGCAGGGTGACCTGGACAGGTTGAGTGAGTGGGCGGATGCGTGGCAGATGCAGTAAAATATAGTTAAATGTGAGGTTATCCACTTTGGCGGCAAACATAAGGAGGCAGATTATTATCTCAATGCGGTTAGGTTAATCAAGTGGGTGGTGCTGCGATACCTGGACGTCCTTGTACACCAGTCACTGAAAGTTGTTGTGCAGGTACAGCAGGCTGTGAAGAAAGCTAATGGAAGTTTGGCCTTCATAAAAAGAGGATTTTAGTACAGGTTCTCCTGCAGTTGTATTGGGCTCTGGTTAGACCACATCTGGAGTATTGTGTCCAGTTTGGTCTCCGAATTTGAGGAAGAACATCATTGTGATTTAGGCAGTGCCGCGTAGGTTCACGAGATTGATCCCTGGGATGGAGGGACTGTCATATTAGGAAAGAATGAAAAGACTAGGCTTGTATTCACTGGAGTTCAGAAGGATGATCTTATATAAACATATAAAATTATAAAATGACTGGACAAGCTTGATGCAGGAAAAATGTTCACAATGTTGGGCGAGTCCAGAACCACGGGCCGCAGACTTAGAATGAAGAGGAAGCCATTTAAGACTGAGGTGACAAAAATCATTTTCACCCAGATCGTTGTGAATTTGTGAAATTCCCTGCCACATAGGGCAGTGAAGGCCAATTCACTGGATGGATTTAAAAGAGAGTTAGATAGAGCTCTAGGAGCTAGTGGAATCAAGGGATATGGGGAGAAGGCAGGCACGGGTTATTGATAGGGGACGATCATCCCTGATCACAAAGAATGGCGGTGCTGGCTCGAAGGGCCGAATGACCTCCTCCTGCACATATAGTCTATGTCTATGTTTCAATCCTCCTGATTCGAGCAGAAGACCATTTCAGCCTTTTTGATGGTCTACCAAGTTCGTATCTGCATTTCTTGTAGACCTCCATATCTCCAAACCTGCATGCCCGGGATCTCGTCTTCAGAATAATGCGGATCTCATGGTTCATCCAAGGATTCTGGTTAGGAAACACTCGGAAGGTTTTTGTTAGGGTGCAGTCCTCAACACATTTCTTTACGAAGTCTGTAACGACTGTGGCGTATTCATTCATGTCTGTTGCCGAGTCCCTAAACATTTTCCACTCTACGGACTCCAAGCAGTCCTGGAGTTGCTCCACTGCCCACACCGCCAACACCCACCCCCCGACCAGCTCTATGCACTCCTCACCTCTGTGGGTGCGCTCTTCTATTGCTGCCTGTAGGCAGGAAGAGGTAGCACCGCAGTATGGTCGGATTTACCGAAATGAGGGCGAGGGATAGAGCGATAGGCAATCTTTATGGTCATGTAGCAATGGTCGAGGCACTTTATCCCACGTGCTGCAGGAGGCATGTGGGTGGAAGATAGGGAGCGATTGCTCAAGGTTGGCTTTGTTGAGGTCCCCGGCTCTGGTGGTAAATGCCTCGGGGTAAGCCGTCTGGTGCATGTTGACATCGGCGTGCAGATCCTCCACTGCCAGACGGACGTTTGCCTGGGGTGGTATGTAGACCGCGGTCAGGATGATGGAGGTGAATTCTCTAGATAGGAAGAAGGGGCGGCACTTCACCGCCAGGTGTTCCAGCTGCGGAGACCAGGAGTTAGATAGGACTGCCACGTCTGAGCACCACGAAGAGTTGACCACGAGGCAGACGCCCCCTCCTCTCCCTTTACCAGATGCGTGCGTACGGTCCATACGGTGGATGGAGAAAACTTCAGGCTGTACCGCTGAATCTGTGGATCTGGAGGTGAGCCATGTCCCTGTGTAACGTAACACATAATATTACCTCAGCTCCTTTGGTAAAGCAGCCTTAACCTTAAGTCCTCCACTGTTTCTAGTGACCGTACTTTAGCTGGAAGGGTGGTAGAGCGAGGGGGCCGAGGTCCCCTACGGTTCACCGTTCCTTGTAGTCCTGCCCGACGATCACGTTTCCGTACACCATGAAGACGTCCTCGGTGTTTACAGGGACAGTACTTGCGAGACTCCGTGAGGTCGGGGTTTCCCCTGAGATCAGGGATTCCCTTGCAGTCGGCTCCTCCAGCTCCGTTGCTACTAGGCGATCCCTCCCGTCGGCCTCGATTCCGGACTCCATGAAGGCCTCACCGGTGTTTACAGATATAATACTTACTGTACCTGCGCCCCTCCGCGAGGTCGGCGATTCCCCTCCGATCGGGAAAACCCTCATAGTCGGGAGATCGCAGTAGCGCTATAGTGCATTTAAATGCGTTAGCAGCTCGTTAATTACATCGCTGGTTTCTGAAGATTCTTTAATACAGGTGACCTCAGAAATACAATATTTGAAGATTTTCAGTTGTGCCGCTGGCAGGTACGCCATTTACTCAAAGAAAAACAACGGTAATTCAGGGTTCTTAAACTACTCTATTGCCGCGAATATATGATTTTACATCCTTCAGCCATTTTCACATAAAACTCATATACTTGTTCCCGGTTTCATCTTTAAAATATTTCACCTGTTTAGGAGATTTATATGCTTACTACCTCACTAGATGTCAAAATGCTCTGAAGGTTATTAAGTGGGCAGTTGTGGTATATTGATGCGTTGGTTGGGGGGATTGAAGGCATTGTGGCCATGTATGCGGATGATCCGAAAGTAGTTGGAGAGGCTGGTAGTGAATAGAAAACAGCGACCCTGCAGAAGGGCTGGGGCAGGTTGTGAGAGTCGCCAGAGGAGTGGGAGCTCGAATGTAGTTTACAAACGTGTGCACTCATGCATTTTGGTAGGAGGAATAATGTCACAGAGGTGCCAAGGGACTTGGGGATGTCGCTGCAGTTTTCACAAAAAGTAATTTGCTAATCGAAGCGGTATTAAATAAGGCAAACGCGATGCCAGCATTTATTTCAAGGGGGCGCGAATACCAATACATGGATGTAACGCTGAGGCATTATAAGATGCTGGTTAGGCCGCATTTGGAGCATTGTGAGCAGTTTTGAACACCATATCCGAGGAAGGATGTGCTGGCTCTCGAGAGGGTCCAGAAGATGTTTACAAGAAGGTTTCCAGGAATGAGCGGGTTAAAATATGATGAGCGTTTGATGGCATTTGTTGGTACTAGCGGGGGTTAGAATAATGAGGGAGGAGCTCATTGGATCGTACCAAATAATGAAGAGATTGGATGAAGTAGATGCGGATACGATGATTCCACTGGTGGGAGAGTCTTGGACCTAAGGTCGTAGCCTCAGAAATAAAGGACGTTCCTTTAGGAAGGAGATGAGGAGGATTGTCTATGATCAGAGGGTGGTGAATCTGTGGAAGTATTTGCCACAGAATGTGTGGAGGCCAAGTCAATGGAGATTGGTAAGGCAGATTTAGATAGACCTTTTATTGGTACGTGTGTCGGAGAATATGGTCAGAAACATAGAAACATAGAAACATAGAAAATAGGTGCAGGAGGAGGCCATTTGGCCCTTCGAGCCAGCACCGCCATTCATTGTGATCATAGCTGATAGTCCCAATCAATAACCCGTGCCAGCCTTCTCCCCGTATCCCTCGATTCCGCTGGCCCCTAGAGCTCTATCTAACTCTTTAATCGATCCACAGGGAATTCAAGATAATGCAGGAGAATGGGGTTAGGGGGTGGGGAGATAGATCCGCCATGATTAAGTGGCGGGTAGACTTGATGGGCCGAATGGCCTAATTCTTCTCGCATCATTTATGACATGACTTATGGGAACTCATTTCCCCGACGTTACACATCTTGGACACGAGGTGTTTTATAGGATTAAGGAGCCGCAATTCGGACTTAATACTCAAGCGAACGGGTATCAGATGGGCGGTGAATTGTAGGTATACCCTGGACAACCGTGGTTCGACAACCGTGAGGTTGCTTTGGCAAATAAGGAGAAAGTAAATCCAAAGGGTTTCTACAGACATATTAATAGCAAAAAAATAACAAGGAATAAAATTGGTACATTAGAGAGACAGAGTGGACAGCTATCTGCAGAGCCAAAAGAGATGGGAGAGTTATTGAACAATTTCTTTTCTTCGGTATTCACCAAGGAGTAGGATATGGAATTATGTAAGGTAAGGGAAACAAGCAGCGTAGCAATGGAAAGTGTGAGATTCAAAGAAGAGGTGCGGACACTTTTGAAAAATATGAAAACGGATAAGTCTCCGGGTCCTGACAGGATATTCCCTAGGACATTGAGGGAAGTTAATGTAGAAATAACAGGGGCTATGACAGAAATATTTCAAATGTCATTAGAAACGGGAATAGTGCCGGGGGATTGGCGTACTGCGCATGTTGTTCCGTTGTATAAAAAAAGGTTCTAAGAGTAAACCTAGCAATTTTAGACCTGTTAGTTTGACGTCAGTGGTGGAAAAATTAATGGAAAGGATACTTAGAGATAATATATATAAGCATCTGGATAAGCATGGTCTGATTAGGTACAGTCAACATGGATTTGTGCCTGGAAGGACATGTTTGACTAATCTTCTTGAATTTTTCGAAGAAGTTACTAGGGAAATTGATGAGGGTAAAGCAGTGGATGTTGTCTATATGGACTTCAGTGAGGCCTTTGACAAGGTTCCTCATGGATTGTTGGTTAAGAAGATTCAATTGTTGGGTATTAATGGTGGAGTATAAAGATGGATTTAACAGTGGCCAGAGAGTTGTTTTTATTTTTTATTTTTTATTTTTTATTTTTTATTTTTATTTATTGGAAGTACATTACATTACAACCAATTACACTAGTACTCATCACATATATCTTATTACAATTAATGTACTCCGTTTATTTTCTACTAATAAAGGGAAAGGATGAGATTGAGAGAAAGAAGAAAGTGAAGGAAAAAAGTGAAAGTGTAAAAAACGTGACAACAAAAAACAAAAACAAAAAACAAAGACCCTATAAGAAAGAAATTAAAAACAAAAAGAAAGAGTTAAGAAATAGACCCTAAAAAAGAAGAAAAAAGAGAAAGAGGGAAAAGAGAAAAACAAATACTTTTTTGTAAGCATCACGCAAATGGGACATACCAACTCTCCAGCATTCTTCCCCCCTTACCCTTCTTTTTCACCCTATACTTGTAATAATTCTATAAATGCAGACCACGTCAGGTGGAAGTGATCTGGTTTACCTGCCAGGAGGAGTCTTATCTCTTCTAGGTGTAATGTTTCGTACATATTTGAAATCCACATGGTTATAGTTGGTATTGGAGCGCTTTTCCAGAATTTTAGGATTAACCTTTTTCCAGTTATTAACCCATAGTCTATTAATTTCTTTTGGAACACATTTAGTTCTGGACTATCTTCCGTTGTTCCGAAGATGATCCATTCTGCTTTGGGTATCAGTTTAATTTTAAATAATTTTGTAAAGATTTCAAAAATGTCAATCCAATATTTTAGAATTTTTGTACAGAAAACAAATGAGTGCGCTATTGTAGCTTCTTGAGATTGACATTTATCACAAATTGACGATACATTTGGGAACATTTTATTGATTTTAGTTTTAGAATAATATAATCTATGTAAAATTTTAAATTGTATTAAAGTGTGTCTTACATTAACCGAACATTTATGCACGTTTAATAAATGTTCATTCCACCTTTCGTTTGAGATTTTAATAGCTAATTCTTGTTCCCAGTCTCCTCTAATACCTTCCGTAGATGGTATTTCTACATTTAAGATAATATTATACAAATATGATATTAAGTTTGCTGATTCAGCTTTTATCTGCATTACTTCATCCAATACATCTGTTGAGGTATTATGATGATTTTTTGTATATTTTTTCAAAAAGTCACATATTTGAAAATATTTAAAATATTGATTATTTCCGAGTTTATATTTTATTTGTAATTGTTCGAATGATAGTAATTTTCCAGTTTCGTACAAGTCACCGAACGTTTTAATTCCTAGTCTATCCCATTGTATGAAAGATGTGTCTGTAATAGAGGGATAAAATGAAGGGTTATTAATTATGATAGATAAAAGCGATAAATTTCTTAATTTTAAATTTTGTTTTATTTGTTTCCAAGTTCTGATTGTGCTATGTATAATTGGGTTTTTGTTATAATTTATGTTATTCAGTTTCATTGGTGAGAGAAGCATCGCTCCAATGTTTCCAGAGGAGCAGTCCTCTCTCTCCATTACAATCCAGTCCACTTGCTGGGCAGAGTTGTCCATCAGTTGAATCATATTTTTAATATTTACTGACCAATAGTAATACATGAAGTTAGGGAGTGGTAAGCCCCCTAATACTTTAGCTTTGTTCAAGTGTGTTCTTTGTATTCTATGTGATTTATAGTCCCATATAAAATTCGTAATGTCTGAATCCAGGTTTTTTTTAACTTCTTTGGTAGGTATATAGGAATCGATTGAAATAGGTATAAAATTTGTGGTAAGAAACTCATTTTTATTGCATTTATTCGGCCTATTAAAGACATCGGGAGCGTTTTCCAAAATGTAATTAGTGTATTTAATTTATTCTGTAAAGGATCAAAATTTGCTTTAAACATGCCTTGATATGTTCTAGTGATTTCGATTCCCAAGTATTTAATTTTTTCTGTAGCTATTTTAAAAGGGAATTTTAAAAGATGTGTTGAGTCTTTCGGTTTTATTGACATAATTTCACTTTTATTCCAATTAATTCTATATCCAGAAAAGGATCCAATATCCTCAATTGAGTTTAATATATTTGGTATAGTAATTTGAGGTTTTGTATTGTACAATAATATATCATCCGCGTATAAATATATTTTATTATTTGAATGTTTAGTATTATACCCATGGATATCTGGATGTGTTCTAATTTTTTCTGCTAACGGTTCAATTATGAGAGCAAACAACTGTGGTGATAATGAGCATCCTTGTCTATTTCCCCTTGATAGTTGAAATTTCGAGGATAATATGTTATTAGTTAATATTCTAGCTGTAGGTTTATTATATAATAGTTTAATCCATAAAATAAAATTCTCTTCCAGTTGGAATTTTTGTAATACTTTATCCATATAATTCCATTCTACTTGGTCAAATGCTTTTTCAGCGTCCAACGAAATGATTGATAATTCTTTTTCTTCAGATTTATGTGAATGCATTATATTGAGTAGACGTCTCATATTATTAGATGCATATCTTTTATGGATAAACCCCGTCTGATCTGGGTTTATTAGTTTACTAATATATTTACTTAATCTTCTAGCTAGTGTTTCCGCTAATATTTTTTGATCTGTGTTTAACAATGCTATAGCTCTATATGAACCCGGTTCTTCTATATATTTGTCTTTTTTAAGTATTAGTGTGATCGTTGATTCAGCTAGTGTATCAGGTAATATTTGTTTTTTTAAAGCATATTGGTACATTTTTTGTAATCGTGATATAATTTTGTCGTAGAAGCTTTTATAAAATTCATTAGTAAATCCATCAGGACCTGGTGTTTTTCCATTCTTTAATGAGTTTATTGTATCTTCTAATTCCTTAATTGAGATTTGTGGTCCCAATTCCTCTTATTTCTTCAACTCTCTTTGGAAGATTACAATTATCCAAAAACTCTGTAATTTTATAGGAGTCAGTTGTCGTTTTAGATATATACAAATTATCATAAAATTGCGCAAATCTTTTATTAATATCCTTCGGTATGGTTAATAATTCCCCTCTATCTGATTTAATGTTTGGGATCGTATGTTCCTTTTCTCGTTTTTTTAGCTGGCGAGCCAAAAGTTTATGCGGTTTATCCCCAAATTCAAAGTGCTCTTGTTTTGTCATTTGAAAAAGTCTTATAAGTTTGGCTGATAATAGTTTATTTAATTTAAATTTCAAAATTATTATTTTATTATGTTTATCTATTGATGGATCTTTAGCATTATCTATATCCATTTGTCTAATACGTTTCTTCTAACTGTCTTTGTTCATTCTTCTTATTTTTATTTTGAAAAGCTTGATATGAAATTATAATACCTCCAATGTATGCTTTAAATGATTCCCATAATACAGTAGGCGATATATTTGGAGTGTCATTTATTTCCAAAAAGGCGTCCATTTGTTCTTTTAAATATATACTCGCTTGTGGATCTTTTAGGATGTCAGAATGAAATCTCCAAAACGGTTTATTCTTAGACCTCTTATAAGATTTCCTTCGCTCCATAGATGCTGCTGCACCCGCTGAGTTTCTCCAGCATTTTTGTGTACCTTCGATTTTCCAGCATCTGCAGTTCCTTCTTTAACACTTATTCTTAGACATTCCTTCCAGTTTTAAAAAGAAAGTTAGTGGTGAATGGTCTGAAATCGAATTGGTATGGTATGTTGGGTTAAAAGTATGAGGGCATAATTTTGTGTCCACCAGGAAATAATCTATACGTGAGTATGTTTTGTGTACCATTGAATAAAACGAGTATTCCCTGCTAGTTGGATTAACAATTCTCCAAACATCTGCTATATTAGTATTGTTTATATAAGTATTTAAAAGTTCACCGGTTTTAGATTTCGTATTCCCTCTCTGTTTTTGGCTTGATTTATCTAAATACGGATCTAAAACACAGTTAAAGTATCCTCCTATTATAACATTTTGATAATTAAACTCTGCGATTATGTTCAGAATTTTATTGAAAAAATTAGGGTTGTCAAAGTTAGGCGCGTATATATTTACCAAGGTAATTGGAGTATCATGAATTTCTCCATTAACTATTAAGTATCTCCCTTCAATGTCTGTTATGGTATTCTTTGCTTTGAATGGTATACGTTTTCTTATAATGATTGACGTACCTCTAGATTTCGAAGTAAATGAAGAATGGTACGTTTGACCTATCCATTTCGCCCTCAACCTAGCTGGATCATGTGATTTTAGATGAGTTTCTTGTAAGAAGATAATGTCAGAATTGTACAGTTTCAGCTGAGCTACTATCTTACCCCTTTTAATAGGTTCGTTAATACCTCTTATTTTCCAACTACAGAATGAGACTCCTCCTAGGTTCTTTTGTTTAGCATCTTGCATTTTGAATAATTATAGTACCTTTAAATATTGTGGTGCGTCCATATCCATAGTCTTTGGGTATTGGGGGAACCTTTGAATGTCTATGTTTTGTTGGCATATACCTTTTACGCTTATCACTAAACACAAAACACAAACATGTAAATTTATGTGATAATTTTTTAAAAAAGTGAAAATACAGTGTCTAAAATAGTCGACACTGTAACAAGTGGCCCACCTGTAGGTGGGAGAAAACCTTGTTTCGACTTCCATTGTTGGTGTTAAACAAATAACTCCGTTCTCTTGGTTAATCATAACATATTAGAACAGGGCCTCACATTCAGATATATAATACAATTTTACCCTGTATATTTCATTATAACATATCATATATATATCGCAATTTTAGATACTAATTATTAAACAAATGATTTTAGCTTCAATCATAGTCAACTGTTGGTTGAAGGGGTTAACGAGACGCGCCCCTGGGCCTAAGCCAGGTGCTCGTTTCTCATCCCCTCCTCCCAGTTATAGATAAGGTTTGAATTTAGTAAACATTTATATTAGTTTTGTTATTTCGTTATTCTTTATTTTTATTAGCGTCCGTAGCTATTCTAATCTAACATAGATAACGTGTTAAATTGTTAGGTTGTTAATAGGATCAATTCTTACAATTGGATTTAATATTGTAGTCTATTAAACAAATAAGGCTTCTGGTATATTACATTCACTTCAGGTCAGCTGTTTACTCGTTTTGAACAGAGAGTGTCCTTGATTCGAAATTCCGTAGATAACAGTCTAGCCATCCTAAACAAAACACTGCTTGGAATGGTTCTAATCTGCCAAACCTCCATTAACCGTGGAATTCTAGTTTTTTGTTTTTATTAAAGAATTAATTCATGCTATTAATTTCTATTTTTCAACGATGCTCTGGGCATATTTGTACGCATCCTCAGGTTTTCCAAATTACTTTTCAGAACCATTAAAAGAAATACGCATTTTGGCTGGATAAAAAACACCGTATCTGACACCTTGTTTCCCTCTTAAAAGCTCTTTAGCCTTCCCGAATTGATTTCTCTTTTGCACAATTTCATACGGATAGTCCCTTAATATTTTGATAATGTCATTGTCCATCCGTAGCTGCACTCCGTATTTGATTTTGCTCATCACATCTTCCAGTTCTAAAATGTCCAGACATGTCACAATAATATGTCGTGGGTGAGCTTTTCCAGCTAGAGATCTCGGTTTAAATATTGGAACACGATGAGCCACTTCAATTTTCGGTTCTTTGGAAAGATTAAGCAGATGTTTAAGTAAGTCCATGGCAAACTCACGAACGTCCTTTCCCTCGGTTCCCTCTGAGACTCCAAGAATTCTCAAATTCTGGCGTCTAGAGCGAGCTTCCAGGTCCAGGCATTTGTCTGAGACTTTCCCCAGTTGAGTCATCATCTGTACTGAAGTTTGCTCATATTCTTGCTTCGTTTGATCATGTTCTTGCCTCATTTTCACCATGTCTTCAACCACTCGAGCCATATTTTCTCCAATTCCGTAATTGTGAGCATACTTGCAGCTACTGTTTGAAGCACAGCCGTGAACCTTTCCGTAGTAATTTTACCCATCTTATCCATTCTCCCCGATAGTCCATCTTTCATATCATCAATTCGTTTATTTATGGTGTAAAGTGAATCAATCACCTTCTGATTACCAGCATCAATAGCCTTCTGATTACCAGCATTCGAATCCTTCAAAATCTTTTCGATTTTTTCCATCATTTTTCCCATCATAGTTTTATTTTCATCCAAAATTTCATCTTTCATATCTTTCACTTTCTTCAAATCATGAAATTCTTTGTCCTTAACCGACTCTGTCTTAGATCTTGTATCCATTTCTGCAGCCACTTCAGAAACTTCAGAGGTAACTTCTCCTTCAGGCTTCTTCTGTTTTTTCAGCAGCTTTTTCACTGATCTCTGAGGGCACTTGGCTGGAGACAGTTTGCTCATTTAAAAGTCTTTAAGCCACCGTTAGAAACATCGCGCCTACTGATGACATAGAAACATAGAAACATAGAAAATAGTTGCAGGAGTAGGCCATTCGGCCCTTCGAGCCTGCACCGCCATTCAATATGATCATGGCTGATCATCCAACTCAGTATCCCGTACCTGCCTTCTCTCCATATCCTCTGATCCCCTTAGCCACAAGGGCCACATCTAACTGTCTTAAATATAGCCAATGAACTGGCCTCAACTACCCTCTGTGGCAGAGAGTTCCAGAGATTCACCACTCTCTGTGTGAAAACGTTTTTCCTCATCTCGGTCTTAAAGGATTTCCCCATTATCCTTAAGCTGTGACCCCTTGCCCTGGACTTACCCAACATCGGGAACAATCTTCCTGCATCTAGCCTGTCCAACCCCATAAGAATTGTGTACGTTTCTATAAGATCCCCTCTCAATCTCCTAAATTCTATCGAGTATAAGCCAAGTCTATCCAGTCTTTCTTCATATGAAAGTCCTGACATCCCAGGAATCAGTCTGGTGAACCTTCTCTGCACTCCCTCTATGGCTATAATGTCCTTCCTCAGATTTGGAGACCAAAACTGTACGCAATACTCCAGGTGTGGACTCACCAAGACCCTGTACAACTGCAGTAGAACCTCCCTGCTCCTATACTCAAATCCTCTTGCTATGACGTCATCAGCCCGGCGACCAGAAGCTCCGGTAAGGTTTTTCATCCAGTCCCGACATATGGACCCGTTTTTACACGAAGAATCGTGAAATTTTCGAGAGCGGAGCTAGGTGCACGTCTGTTAATCTAACATGGCGCCACCGGAAGTCAGATGCCAGAGAGTAATGGTGGATGTCTGTTTGTCAGGTTGGAGGCAGGTGACTAGTGGGGTGCCTCGGGGGTCTGTGTTGGGTCCACTGTTGTTTGTCATTTACATAAATGTTCTGGATGATGGTATGTGAAAATTGGATTTGTAAGTATGCAGATGATACGAAGATAGGTGGTGTTGTGGATAATGAAGTAGATTTTCACAGTCTACAGAGAGATTTAGGCCAATTGGAAGAGTGGGCTGAAAGATGGCAGATGGAGTTTAATGCTGATAAATGTGAGGTGCTACATCTCGGCAGGACAAATCAAAATAGGACGTACATGGTAAATGGAAGCGAATTGAGGAATGCAGTTGAACAGAGGGATCTAGGAATAACTGTGCATTGTTCCCTGAAGGTGGAATCTCATGTAGATAGGGTGGTAAAGAAAGCTTTTGGTGTGCTGGCCTTTATAAATCAGAGCCTTGAATATAGAAGTTGTGATGTAATGTTCAAATTGTACAAGGCATTGGTGAGGCCAATCCTGGTGTATGGAGTACAATTTTGGTCCCCTAATTATAGGAAGGATGTCAACAAAATAGAGAGTAAATACAGAGGAGATTTACTAGAATGTTGCCTGGGTTTCAGCAACTAAGTTACAGCGAAAGGAGGAACAAGTTAGGTTTTATTCTTTGGAGCGCAGAAGGGTAAGGGGGGACTTGATAGAGGTCTTAAAAATGATTAGCGTGTTAGACAGAGTTGACGTGGATAAGCGTTTGCCATTGAGAGTAGGGAAGATTCAAACAAGCGGATATTACTTGAGAATTAAGGGACAGAAGTTTAGGGGTAACATTAGGGGGAACTTTGTTACTCAGAGTGTGGTAGCTGTGTGGAATGAGCTTCCAGTGGAAGTGGAGGAAGCAGGTTCGATTTTATCCTTTCAAAATAGATTGGATGGGTATATGGACGGAAAAGGAATGGAGGGTTATGGTCTGAGTGCAGGTAGATGTGATGAAGGGGAAGTAAGCAGAAAGAAGGGGGGGGGAAATAAAAAAAGTGTTCGGCACGAACTTGAAGGGCCGAGATGGCCTGTTTCCGTGCTGTAATGGTTATATGGTTATGTGGTTATATGGTTATATGGTAGACATTGCCGTCACAGCCGCGGCCGCCTTAACCGCGTTCCTGACCGCTGCTAACTCTAACATGCACTCCATGCCGCCCGCTGGCGGCGACCAATGACTACAATGATCCGAGTTTCTCCCCCGGCCTCTAGCAAGCCACAGCCGTCACTCACCTTGTTTTCCCGGCGAGCAACGGTCCGCGACATTCCCGGCTTGTAGCGGGCCTGGACAATCTCGACGAGTAGCGGTCCACGCCAGCCCGACGAGTAGGCTCGACTAGACCACAGCGGTCGGACGACGGAGATGGATTTGGCACAAGGGCATCGCGGTGAAGCCTACGCGCAGGAATGGTCGATGCGCCGTGGTCGGGTCGGAACACCGAAGTCGGGTCGTGGGGCTTCAAGATTGGGTCGGGCCAGGACGAGGTCTGTTCGTAATCTTGCGTTCGGACGGAGGACAAGGCGGGGCCGACGTCGGAGTCTCGATGTTCGACCGATGTGAAAGGGCAGCGTCATCGAGACCTATGGGGGACCGGTGTGGGTGGGTGTGGGAGGGAGGCAGGGTCCGAGTACTGAGGGGGATCCCGACGGATCCAGATGGGGGTAAAGAAGCGATGAATAATTTTTGTAACTTTGTTAGCGCCGTTGACGCGTCTTTTTTATGTTTATTTTAATATAGAAAATATTTTCACTGCATTTAGCTAGGGACAAGAATCAACTAGCATCATCATTATCAACCTCACCATCATCATCACTTGCGGCCCAACATTCTATAGATTTGACCAAACCTGACACGCGATCTTCCCTAGAGCTGCTGCCTCACCTGCTGAGTTATTGCAACACATTTTGACCTTTTGTGTATAAACAGCAACTACAGTCGTTTGTTTCTACGACGCATATAATGATAACGCAGATTGTAGCGAACAATCTGCAATAACAGACACCATGCACACCCATCCCGCTTCATCCGTCATAATGGGAGTTATTATATCTGAAGATATAACAACAATTACACATTTTTTCATGGACCGATGTTTAATTTCTGTTTTATGGGTGGTTTGAGTTGCAGACAGTGTTCCATAAAATATACAAAATGTTCTAGGTACACGTTAACATAAACTGCCCGCTCCATCCGTCCATTGTGACAGCCAAGGGCGTGGGTCTTATTTTACGGAAAACACGTTACCTGTTAACTATGACCGGCGGCATGGTCATCCTTACATTTTGGCATAATGCCGATCTCAAACAGAGCGCAAAAGGAACAGAAATGTCCTATTGCCTTGATATTAGTAAGCAGAAGTGGAGCAAACCTGATCATGTATTAACGCCTAAAGATGTGGATGACACAATGGTCCTGCGGTAGAGTTGCTGCCTCACAGTGCTAGTGACACGCGTTCGATCCTGACTACCGGTGCTTGTCTGTACGGAGATTGAACCTTCTCCCCATGTCCTGTGTTAGAAACATAGAAACATAGAAACATATAAAATATGTGCAGGAGGAGGCCATTCGGCCCTTCGAGCCATCACCGCCATTCACTGTGATCATGGCTGATCGTCCCCTATCAATAACCCGTGCCTGCCTTCTCCCCTTATCCCTTGACTCCACTAGCCCTTAGAGCTCTATCTAACTATGTCTTAAATCTATCCAGTGACTTGGCCCGCACTGCCCTCTGTGGCAGGAATTTCCACAAATTCACAACTGTCTGGGTGAAAACGTTTTTATCTCACCTCAGTCCTAAATGACCTCCCGTTTATTCTAATACTGTGGCCCATGGTTCTGGATTCGACCCACATTGGGACCATTTTTCCTGCATCTAGCTTGTCCAGTCCTTTTATGATTTTATATGTTTCTATATGATCCGCCCCATTATCCTTCTAAACTCCAGTAAACACAAGCATAGTATTTTCAATATTTCCTCACATGACAGTCCCGCCATCCCAGGGATCAATCTCGTGAACCTACGCTGCACTGCCTCAATCACAAGGATGTCCTTCCTCAAATTAGGAGACCAAAACTGTACACAATACTCCAGATGTGGTGTCACGAGAGCCCTATACAACTGCAGAAGAACCTCTTTACTCCTATACTGAAATCCTCTTGTTATGAAGGCCAACATTCCATTAGCTTTCTTAACTGCCTGCTGTACCTGTAAGCTATCTTTCAGTGACAGGTGTACAAGGACGCCCTGGTCTCGCTGCACCTCCCACTTACCTAACCTAACCCCATTGAGATAATAATCTGCTCCCTTTTTTTGCCGCAAACGTGGATAACCTCACATTTATCTATATTACACTGCATCTACCACGCATCTGCCCACTCTCTCAACCTGTCCAGGTCACCCTACAACCTCCTATCATCCTCTCACAGTTCACACTGCCACACAGCTTAGTGTCATCCGCAAACTTGCTAGTGTTTCTCATAACTCCCTCTTCCAAATCTTTCGGTACTCCACTCGTCACTGCCTGCCATTCTGAAAATGACCCGTTCACTCCTACACTTTGCTTCCGGTCTGCCAACCAATTGTCTATCCACGTCAACACCCTACCCCCAATACCATGTGCACTAATTTTAGTCACCAGTCTCCCGTGCGGGACTTTATCAAAGACTTTTTGAAAGTCTAGATACAGTACATCCACAGGCACCCCTTCATCCATTTTACTTGTCACATCCTCAAAAGATTTCAGAAGATTAGTCAAGCATGCTTCATAACTCCATGTTGACTTGGATTAATTATTTTACTGCTATCCAAATGCTCCATTATTACCTCTTTAATAATTGACTCCAGCATCTTTCCCACCACCGAAGTCAGGCTAACTGGTCTGTAATTCCCCGTTTTCTCTCCTGCTTCTTTCTTCAAAAGTGGGATAACATTAGCTATCCTCCAATCCACTGGAACTGATCCTGAATCTATTGAACATTGGAAAATTATCAACAATGCGTCCAGTATTACTAGAGCTACCTCGCTGAGGACCCTGGGATGCAGACCATCAGGCCCAGGCGATTTATCATCCTTCAGTTCCGTTAGCCTACCCAATAATATTTCTCGCCTAATGAAAATTTATTTCAGTTCCACTACCCCCTTAGATACTCTGTCCTCGAGTACATCTGGGAGATTGTTTGTGTCTTCCTCAGTGAAGACAGATCCGTAGTACCTATTCAACTATTCTGCCATTTCCTTGTTGCCCATAATAATTTCACCCGTGTCTGCCTTCAAGGGACCCACATTGACTTTGCTACTCTTTTTCCCTTAACATATCTAAATAATATGTTACTGTCCTTTATATTCCTGGCCCGCTTACCTTCATATTTCATCTTTTCAGCCCGTATTGCCGTTTTGTTTCCTTCTGTTGTCCTATGAAAGTTTCCCAATCCTCTGGCTTCCGGCTACTCTTTGCTGTGTTATATATCTTTTCTTTTAGTTTTATTCTATCCCTAACTTCTCTTGTCAGCCACGGTTGCCTCCTACTTCCTTGGAATCTTTCTTCCTTTTTGGTGTTGGTTATCTCCGGAACGTCTTCTTTCCTCCCACACATAAAATATGCGCAGGTTTGCAGGATAATTGGCTTGGTATAATTGTAAATCTTCCTCGGTGTGTGCGGGCATCGCTAGTCCATTCAGACTTGGTAGGCCGAAGGACCTGTTTCCGTGCTGTATCTCTAAACTAATCTAAACTAACGAATAAATTAGGTGCCCAATCATAGCGTATTACAGCCCGCAGATGAAGCAGACTATCCACTCAGTGGGTGTTAGCGACCACTGGCGAATGCGACCAACATATGGCTTTTTTACCCATAAACAAGAGATAAAACGGACTGTCTGGAGTGATGTGATAGAGACATTGAATCGTGCACAACAGTCATATGTCGTTCAGCCCATCATGTCTTTGCCGGTGAAGCTGGACTACTTATACTTACTTGGCAGAAATTTGCCTGCAGCCCTTCCGGTCTCAATCCCCGTTGCTCCGAAACTATGGACACCAAAATTAAACGGAGAACCCCAGCTGCATTTGAAATAATATCATATGACTACGCCCTGACTAATGAAGGGAATCTTGTTCACTACCCTCTTCCACTGTATTGCTACTTTCCAGGTGTATAGACTTTTAGACCCTATACGATCTGTCGTTCCATATTCACGATGGTTCGAACATTCATGGTGCATGTTGTACCCCAATAAGAAGACACAGAATGCATCATATTCGGAATCACATACAATGAGCCATTGCTCAACCAAATATAGCAGATATTTGAATTCTAAGGTTACCCTTCTCATCATTAATAGAAGAATTGCAAGAATATTCATAAGGTTCGGCTTGGTTGGCTGCTCAGGAATGTTAGATGTTTTGTGATCCAGGAAGAGCTAGCTGACTGATTAGAATTGGATTCACGGAAGAAAATAGAGGGTGATGATGGAATGGGTTTTTTCTGACCAGAGGCCTGTGACTGGTGGCGTGCCTCGGCGATCAGTGCCGGGGACATTGTTATCTACCATCCTTAATAATGATTTGGATGAGATGGCAGAAGAGATTATTGTAAAGTTTGCAGATCACTCGAATGTGGATGCCATCCGACACAGCAAAGATGTTTTCCAACAAATTCAACAGGACATCCACGTGTGAGGCAAATGGGCTGAATAATGGTTAGAGTTAAATGCAGAAACGTATTGCAGTTTTGCATGTAAACTAGGATAGGACATTCACGGTGAACGATCAGGCCTTTCGGAATTTTGCAGAGCAGACTATTTGGAAGTGCAGTTACATAATTCCCTGAAAGTTGCGTCATAGGTGGAAATGCTGTTCAAGAATGTGTTCGGTAAATCTTCATTCGATATAGAAGTTATTCGTAAGTAGTAAAATATGGTGGGCCCACGTTTTAGTATTTCGTTTAATTGTGGTCAATCTTCTACAGGAAGGATGTTGATAAGCGGGAACGAATACAGACAAGATTTCAAGGATGTTGCCAGGAATTGAGCGCCTGATGGAACGGTTGGAAGTCTGGGACTGTATTCGTTTTCAGTGAAGGGAGATGCGATGTGCTTTCGGAGATCTGGAAAAGATCACGATGTGAACAGCTAGCGTAAACGCACAACCATTGGCCCACAGGAGAAACATGACGAAACCATGAGACATACTTGTACGGCGAGAAGGATTAGGTTCGACAGGAATATGAGGGACAACTTTTTTCCTGGTTGGTGGATATTTGGAACGAGCTGCCAGAGGAGGGAGTTCAGTAGGGTACGATAGCATTAACATTAAAATTGTGCAGGCACATGGCTGGGATGAGAACTATGGGCGAAACACAGCATAGTGCAACTGGTCAATCTTGGTATTTTGTCCGCAATGTGCATTTTGTCCGCAATGTGCATTTTGAGCCGAAGGGACCTTTTCCATGCTGTGTGACTATTACTCCCTACTACGCTAATAGCCTATGTTTATATAATTTGCAAACTCTCAGCTCATGTCATCTTCATCCCAAACTATATCATCATTTCAATTAAGAAATAAAGTCAGCCGACATGGCTAAATGAGTTGAAAGTATCTTTGCGTTTATTAGCCAGTTAAGTGAATCACTGATTTGACTTGGACAGGGTGTAGTTCTGTTCACTACGCAATGGCAATTTGTCATCGGATTGAATGTGCACAGAAGAGACTTTCTCCGTTATTACTTGTATCTGTACTTTTAACGAAAGAGGATAGATGGAATTGGATCCATTTATATTTTTTCAGAGCGGACACGAAGGGATTTATAGAAGCAGAGGGAACGGTGAGGAACAGCGAGAGGTTAAATACAGGAAGCCAATACGTTTGGTAACAGTATTTAATATGTGGGGGTGGATTTAATTAGAACATTATAGTGTTTAGAGGAAGGCAGGAAGCATGTATTTGGTCAGTATGGCGTTTAAAGGAATGGTGGAGGCTGAAAGTGACACAACATTTTGAAAGTATCTGCATCGAGCACTGGGATCGCTAACCGAGAGAAAGCTACTAACCACGTGTCTCTAATTGGAATGAAATAGGTGAATACTTTGTCGTCGATTTGGATATGATGAGTCAAAGTGCACGCGTGCAACTATGTCATTTAATTTTAATCACACCGTCGATTTAAATAGAGTTGAGAAAAACGTGGGTAAAGAAAGGACAAATGAAAACATTCAAACAAGAATGGACAACGCTGGACGTGAATCTTCATAACTGCGATGCACTACGAATTAAATCGTGTCATTAAATCTGTGAACATTTTCAATATTCTACCATATGATGCAGGAGTCCCGAATACAGTGCAAGGATCACATAGGACGAATGTCGTGTGGATCAAGATGAGTCGAGCCGTTTGATACGCGGGCACTAGCTTGGCGTCAGTTTGACACAGCAATCTTGGGATGAAGCCTAAACGCAGACAATTATTGTTAAATCAGTTGTCTCGGACAGGTCCTTCTTGCCGGCAGCTGAGGCAACGTGGAATGTTCAGACTGACAGCCGCCTCCCTGACCAAATTAATCACAATGAGCCCGCCCCACCCGCACAGACGGCACCCAAAGCCGCTAAATTACGTCCCAAATAAGCTCAGTATAAATGCAGCAAATAATGCAATTGGATTTACAATTTTCTCCATCGCACTGTGACCCTGAACAAGGAAAAAAAGAAAATGAGAAATGTTTTTATAATTATTTTTGGAATATTACTGCTGACTCAATTGATTACAGGTGGATTCCGCGACGGAAATAACTGTGAGTCGATGCATAGGACTTTGTTTATATTAAAATCCACCGAATGTTTGATGTAAGCCTCGTCAGTCTTCGGTCAGTCCATTAGTTTTAATGCTTGAGTTGTGCGGGGTAGTAGGCCTGTAGATATTATTACTTATGGTCGATTCCATATACTGTACAGTGCTTCTGGATTTCGAGTTTGTACTGAGTCCCAGAGACAATCCGCGGATGCTCCAATGCAGTCGTGCGTCAAACTGACAGGTCTCAGATATATACCATCAACAACTTCTCCTTTGACTTCTTCCATTTTCTCAAAATCCAAGGCATAGCTATGTTCATTCGCATGGTCCTCAGCCATGCCTGCCTCCTTGTAGGGTACTCGAACAATCCCTGCTTTAGGCGTCCACTGGCTCTATCCCCGAAACCTATCTTAGCTACATTGACGACTGCACTGGTACTACCTCCGGCACCAATGCAGGACTCACTGACTTCATTCACTTCACCACTAATTTCCATCTGGCACTCAAATTCTCCTGGACCATTTCTGACATCTCCCTACCGTTTCGATCGCAGGTAGCAGACTATTGACCGACATATACTACAAACCTACTGACTCCCATAGCTATACTGACCACATTTCTTCCCACCCTAATTCCTGTAAAGACTCTATCCCCTACTCCCAATTCCTACGTCTACGCCGCATCTGCGCCCAGGATGAGGTGTTCCATACTTGGACATCGGAGATGTCCTTATTCTTTAGGGAACGGTGGTTTCCCTCTTCCAGTATAGATGAGGCTCTCACTAGGGTCTCGTCTATATCACCGCAGCTGCGCTCTTACTCCCCTCCGGCTATTCGATTTATGGACAGAATCCCCCTTGTCCTCGCCTTCCATCCCATCAACCGTCGCATACAGCATACTCCTCCGACATTGTCGCCATCTCCAACGGTATCCAACTACGGGCCACATTTTCCGATCTCCACCCCTTTCTGCTTTCCGCAGAGACCGTTCTCTCCGTTAGTCCCCGGCAATTCCCCTGCTATACCTGTCCCGTTACTACACACTCGACGCCATTCAAGGACCCAATCATTCTTTCCAGGTAAGGCAGAGGTTTACTTGTACCTCCTCCAACCTCATCTACTGGGATATGGTGAGAAGGCAGGAATGGGGTACTGATTGGGCTTGATCATCCATGACCACATTTAATGGCGGTGCTGGCGCGAAAGGCCGAATTGCCTACTCCTGCACCTATTGTCTATTGTCTATTGTTCCCTGCATCCGATGATCCAAGTGTTAACTTCTTTACATCGTCAAGACCAAGCGCAGGTTCGACGATCGCGTTGCTTTACACCGCCGCTGTCCGTCGTGTCGTAGCTGATCTCCCGGTTGCTCATCACTTCGACTACCCCTCCCATTTCCAATCTGACATTTCACTCCTGGGGCTCCTGCATTGTCAGGATTAGAGGTATAGCACCTCATATTTCGCTTGGGTAGTGTTCATCTCAGCGGTATGAACGTTGACTTCGCTAATTTCAGATAGCCCTTGCTGTTTCCCTCCGTCCCCTCCCCTTCTCAGTTCTCCTACTAGTCTTATTGTCCTCGCTTACTTTCTATCTTTTTTCCCGCCCGCGCCTACTACCCCCCCCCCCCGACAACAGTCTGAAGAAGGATATCACCCACTACTTCTCTCCAAAGCTCCTGCCTCACCCGCTGGGATCCCAGAGATACCCTAAAATTTACCACGCTTTCGACAGATGGCGCGACCAAATGAGCAGGTTCCTAATCCGGGTTGCTCTCGCGGAATTCACTGTCCGAGGGTGAATTTGAGATATTCTTTATAAACGTTTAGCGAAACCCCCTCTTTACTGCTTGGAAATAGTAAGGCTGGGATAAACAATAGATTTCATTCAATATTATCATCTATGTGTAAGAGGGAGATGGTTATAAAACGAACAATTGAGTTCACAATATTCAGCAGACATGATTGAAGTTGACATTTATTGGGCATACTTCATTGTCCGATGATGTGCCGACAACAGTACTGGATTCATGCATACGCTGATTTAGTCAATAGACTGAGCATGTACGGCACCTTATAAATGTTATCCCTATTTTCCATTCACGATACACTATGGGTGATTTACAGCGGCTATTAACCTTCAAATCCGCAAGTCGGTGGGATCTGGTTGGAAACATCAGGATCCGGAGGAAACCCACGCGGTCAAAGGGAGAAAATGCATACTCCGCACTGAGAACACCTGCAGTTGGGATCGAACTCGAGTTTCTGGCGCTGTGAGGCAGCAGTTCTACTAGATGCGCCACTGTGTCCACGTATATATAGGTCGTCGGAGATAGTTATAGCATTTTGACTGCCTGTCAGTTATAAGCACACAGTGCCAGCGGATATGGTCTCGGCACGTATCTATGTGTTTATTCCCCAATTCTGCATTCACAACATGAAATAACACAATCGCATCACTTGTTTCATTTACTTGTCCATGTCATTTGTTAATTTGTTACACGATAAGCACTGGTCTGAAGAATCAAATCATGAAGCGGAAACGGCATGGACGGCAAACACATCCCAATTTCTGGCACCAGCTTTATCCTATCGCTTTCATTGATCCCATAAAACAAGATGGTCAGCAAGAATCAGTGCAGGAAAGCATGTTCAGCTCAACCCGCAGAATAATCTTGCATATTGCTAGTTTAAATTTATTGCAGCATTAAAAATATGTTTATTTTTTTCTTAACCAGCTCACAAATGCAAACGCAAAGCGGGAAGTTGCAGATACAGATGTATTGTCCCGCGCGAAAAGAAGATAAATATCTGGTGTCCAAGGCGCACTAAGTGTTGCCAGCTAGTTCAGAAATGATGAAGTCTCCGACTCGAAGCTTTTATCCGATCTTCAGCTCACTTATAAGCATCTCTGTATAACAATTGACTAAAGAACTGAACCAATAAATAAACATTGTTGCATGGATCCTTGTTTCCTTATTTTATATTACATACCTTAGATTTAGAAAACTATGAGAATCATGAAATATATTAATAGAAGGGCAGGTACAAGCGAAATGCTTGATGCGATACTATCGAGAAGTATGCATGATCTTGTAGTGTTGTTTTAAGTAACAACGGGATTTCATAGGATTATTGCCTTGCGCAGGCGATATGAACATAGAAAAATTCCGAAGGAAACATAGATGCAAGAACTAGAAAAGAAGACTGAAGGTGCCTGATCTATGTTATTCTGCCTAATATATTATGTTCTACCAACATTTAATTATGATTGAAGAATCCACAATCTGCAATATCTCGTGTCTTCATTCTACGTCCCAGCTATGAACACTGGCCCTGTTTCGTTTCCTTCCCTTTCTGTTTTATTTTGTTCCTGGTGTGAGATCGCTAGAAATATCGTTACATGGATCCAAGAGATTTGATCTTGCACTGTCAAACATTTCAAATAATTAAAGAACCATACAGCGGGAACGTGGACGGCTCCGGCCAACCAGCACACGCTTGCCACTGGACCTATTAATCACATCTTGCTGCACATGTAGGTTTCTATCTCTAAGCGATAAAGGCACGCTCCGTGGAAATTCTAAATGATAAGAAGCGAACTTGCTACCATACCCCACTCCCGCAGTGTTTTCACGGTACTCACTAATCCCTGAGTGAAAAAGTTCTCCCTCAGTCCTGCTTCGACACATTTCTACTTTGCGGAAATTTATTTATTTCCGATAATTATAGTTAAATGTATCAGGAATGTTTTTTGTGTCCTCCTTAGTGAAGACAGATCCAAAGTAACTGTTCAACTCATCTGCCATTTCCTTGTTCCCCATAATAAATTCATCTTTTTCGGTCTTCAAGAGTCCAACTTTGGTCTAACTATTTGTTTTCCTCTTCACATAGCTAAATATGCTTTTAATATCCTGCTTTATATTATTGGCTAGCTTACTTCGTACCTCATCTTTTATGGTTATCTTCTGTTGTTCTTTAAACATGACCCAATCCTCTGGCTTCCCGCTCATCTTTGCTACATTGTACTTTTTCGCTTTAATTGTTATACTGTCCCTAACGTCCCTTGTCAGCCATGGTCGTCCCTTTCTCCCCTTGGAATCTTTCTTCCCCCTAGGAATGAACTGATCTTGCACCTTCTGCATTATTCCTAGAAACACCTGCCATTTTTTAACCACTGTCAACCCTGCTAGTGGTCCTACATCCCCCTAATATGGGCAATAGATTATGTGCGTCTACCCGACCTATACCTCTCATGAATGTAGTCACTTCTATAAGATCACCCCTCATCCTCCTATGCTCCAAGGATTCGGGGCCCATTCTACTCAACCTATCTATACCATCAAGTCCTAACTTCGTAAATCTTCGCTGAACCCTTTCAAGCATGACAATAAATTTCCTATAACATGGTGCCCAGAACTGGGTGGGAGATTGCAACCTTCACGTGGTCCGCCCTGTTTCGACGAATGCAATCAACCTGGCGTGCACAATCAAGTAAAATCAAATAGAACAAGTGGTCCTACAACTTTAGGCTGTGCACGCCATACGCAAGAAGAGAAGAAGTGCCCAGAACTGAATATAATACTCTAAATGCGGTCTCACCAACGTATTTTACAACTGCAACATGACTTCCCAACTACTATACTCAATACTCTGATTGATGAAGACCAACGTGCCATAAGCCTTTTCGACCACCTTATCTACCCGCGACTCGACCTTCTAGGAACCATGCACATGCGCTTCTAGATTCCACTTGTCTACAACACTCCCCAGAGGCCTCCAATTCACGGTATACGTCCTGCCATGGTTTGACGTCCAAAAATGTAACACTTCACATTTCTCTATATTAAATTCCATCAACTAGTCCTCAGCCTATCTGGCCAATGTATCAAGATTCTGCTGAAATCTTTCACAGCCATCTTTACTATCTGCAAACATACCACTTTGGTATCATTATCAAACTTGCAAATCTTGCTATGCATATTCTCATCCAAATCATTGATGTATATGACAAACAATAATGAGCCCACAACCTAAGGCACACCTCTAGTCACTGGCGTCCAGTCCGAAGAGCAACCTTTCACAATCACCCTCTGCTTCCTTCCATGAAGCCAGTTAGCTAACCATTCCGCTATCTCTCTCTTTGAATCGCATGCGATCTTGCCTCCAAGAGCAGCCCACCACGCGGAAACGTGTCGAATGCCTTTCCGAAAGCATACAGGCAGCAATTGAAGAGCGCACGCTCAGAGCTGAGGAATGTACAAAGCTGCTTGGCGGGGGGAGGGTGGAAGGGGGCAGAGGAACAACTCCAGGACTGTTTGGAGTCTGTAGTCTGGGCTATGTTCAGGGACTCGGATCGGACCTGAACGAACACGCCACAGGCGTTGCAGATTTCATAAAGAAACGTGTGGAGAGGGCTGTATACCTACAAAATTCTGGAGGGATGGGGAGAGAGAGCAGTGTTACGGGGTATGGAAGAGATCCTGGTGCGTGCCTCATCTATAGTAGGGGAGGGGAACCCCCGTTCCCTGAGGAATGAAGACATTTCCGATGCCCTGCTGTGAAACACCTCATCCAGGGAGCAGATGCCGCGTAGACGGAGGGATTGGGAATAGGGGATGGAGTCCTTACAGGAAGCAGGGTGGGAAGACGAGTGGTCTAGATAGCCATGGGAGTCAGTGGGTTTATAGTGGATGTCGGTCAGAAGGCTATCACCTGCGATGGAGATAGTGAGGTCAAGGAATGGTAGGGAAGTGTCGGAAATGGTCCCGGTGTATTTGAGTGCCGGATGGAAGTTAGTCATTTTTCCTCTCTTTTCCCCGCCCCCTCCCACTCCCCATCAGTCTGAAGAAGGGTTTCGGCCCGTAACGTTACCTATTTCCTTCGCTCCATGGATGCTGCTGCACCCGGTGAGTTTCTCCAGCATTTCTGTGTACCTGGGATCTTCCTGCATCTGCAGTTCCTTCTGAAAGGCTATTAAACAACTGTAACACATCTCTGAACATTAATAGACCATTATCTGTTTATTTGCACTTTAACTGCTTAATTATTGATGTGTGTATAAATTTATATATTGGTTTATGGACTCGCTGATATGTTCTATATACATGCCTACTATATTTTGTTGTGCTGAAGCAAAGCAAGAATTTCATTGTCCTATCAGGGACACATGACAATAAACTCTCTTGACTCTTGACTCTGGACTTGACTCTTGCAAGCCATGTTTCTAACATCTACAGCGCTGCCCTCGTCAACTTTTTGGTCACGACTTCAAAAATTAGATTTGTGAGACACGACCTCCCACGTAGAGAACCATGCTGACTATCCCTAAACAGCATTTGCCCATCCAAATGCAAGAACAACCTTTCACTCGGAATGTCATCTTGTAACTTTCTGACTACCGATGTTAAACTCAACGGCCTATAGTTCCAACCATTTTCCCTTCAGCCATTCTTGAATCGAGGCACAACATTTGCCACGTTCCATTCTTCCGGCACATCTCATGTATTTAAGGATGACTCGTAAATTTTAACCAGAGCTCCTGTAATGTCCTCCCTAGTTTCCCACAAAGTCCTCGGTTATATCTTATCGGGCCCAGGAGATTTGACTACCTTCATGCACGATATTAGCTTCACTCCGTCTTCGACGGTAACATTGACTGCTCTCAAGCCACTTCCATTGACTGCCACCAAGTTCCTCCGTCCTATTGTCTTTCACCTCGGTAAAATACTTATTGTGGACTTGAGAGGAGAAGAAATAGCCATTGATATCACATTTTCCCACAGTAAGAATGGCACTGAGGCTGTGATCTGGCTACTGTATTATGTAGGTGCAGCAAATACTCCCCGCTCCAGTACTAATTTAGTTATATATGAGTTTAACTTACGTTTTCTACATGCATGCGCATTCAGGTGCCGAATAGTTATCTGCCAAGTACGTACCTCAACCTACTCAAGAATGGCGAAGCGATTACTCAGAGCAAGTAGGTAGAAATCATGGGAACATTAGCCAAGCTCATCTTGGAGACGTGTTGGACACAATCCACAAATCAGTGATGGGATGACATGTACATATGGTACCCGGGCGTAGCGCCGACAGAAAAGAAGTCGAAGCAAACAAGTCGAAGCCAAAGAACCGAATGGAAACGAGGCCGAAACGTCAATAAACCGAAAGAGTCAGAAGACGAAACGCCTACTAACCGAAAGGATGGGACGTCTAACTGCAAACTAACCGAAATGGCGGGACGCCTAAAAAGACAACGAACCGAAAAGCTGCGTCGCCTAAAAGCAAACTTACCGAATGGCCGCCCTGTCGAAACGCCACCTACCCGAAAGATGGCGCCGCCTACAAGTCAAAGACCGACAGCCGCTCAACAGAAAAGTCCATTAACGGACATGACATTGCCGGTGGGCTGGACTTGTCAGCGAATGGTCCAGACCACCGCGTCGATCACATCATTGTGAAGGCACGAACATTGTCCCAATTCTCCGCTCCAACCGACCCGCAGCGCGCTGCACACATTCGGCCGCTTTCAACTTACAAGATACATTTATACATTTATTTGTCACATGTACTAGTTGGTACAGTGAAATGTGTGGTTACCATACAGCCATACAATAAAATAAAGAACACAACACACGATAGAGTCCAACATAAAACATCCCCACACAGCAGAATCAAATGTTTCCCACTGTGAGGGAAGGCACCAAAGTCAGTCCTCCTCCTGTGATGTTTCTCCGTGGTCAGGGCCTCCGGAACCTCGCCGGGAAGTTGGAAGTCCGACGTCGGAACGGCAGGCCAACCCCAGCGGCTTGGACCTACGAATCGGCCGCTACCCACCGGAGTCTGCGACTCCCGATGTCCCCAGGCCGCGCCGGGCGGGGATTCACACAGGCGGCCCTCGGCAAAGGACCCCATGGACTCCCCGATGTTGTTCAGCGCCGCCCGCGCTGGGTGCTCCACGACCCACAGCTCCGCGATGTCAACGCTGCAGGCCCAACGCTCCGGAGCTTCAAACGGCGATCCAGGTAGGCATCGCCCGCTCCGTGGTGAATCCAGCGCCGCGCCGCGCCGCGCCCCCGCAGCTCTGGTCCGGTCCCCGGTGTCCAATAGGAAAGGCCGCTCCGATCCAGTTGGTAGGCCGCGTGGAGGGGGGCGAGGACGCGACTCGGAGAAATAGTCGCATCCTCGCCAGGAAGCGACTGGGAAGCGGTCTCCCCCTTACCATACCCCCCTCCCCCACATAAAAAAACTAAAGAATTCCCAAAAACAAACTGGTCAGACAAACAAAAATAAAAAAAGATAGGAAAAAACGAACAGACTATAGGCAGAGGCTGCCTTCAATGCGGCGACCCTAGTGGCATTGGTGCTTGCGTTCAGATTTCCCAGTCAGCTATGGCTTGTGTGTGAAAATTAACACCACGCTCCCGTCTCCCTTTCTCTCTCCCCTCTTCTCTCTCTCCCTCCCTTCTCTCGGGTATCTCTCCTCTCGAACCATGACCTGGCCGCGGAGAATGCAGAGTACCCATTGTGGTTCCTATGTTCAAAAATGGGGATGGGGATGAGGCAGGAAATTATTATTCGCGAAAATCACGCCGGTGGTTAATAAGCTGTTGGCAAGAAATCTTGCGGATAGTATTTAATCACTTTTAAAAAGAATGCATGGCTCATGCATGTGCACCATGGCTTCGTGCGGGGCAAGACATGACTTACACACTGGATTGTTTCGTTTTGCGGAGACGATGAAGGTGATTGTGGCGGATAGAGTAGTGGATGTTAACTATGTGGATTTTAATATGTTATTTAACAAGAACAGCCATGATCGCAATGAATGGCGGTGCTGGCTAGAATGGCCTCATCCTGCACCTATTTTCTATGTTTCTAAGATCCTCATTGTTAGCAGATCGGGAAGTTTAAAATGCACAGGTGAGAATATGCAGGTAGGGACATTCTGGGACTATGAAAATCAAGTAGATTGTGCGGCACCTGGTGGCCGAATGAAATATAGCAATACTGTGTTTTCACTTTTGTTTTTGTGCCATCACTAGTCAGGAATCTATTTCCTCTAAGCATGTGATTTCCAGTGAAACAGATTGTTTACACCTACCTAATGACGTTATAATTTGATTGATGATTATTACTCTGATTTACCCTGTAGTGATTGGCTTGAAGTGGGATGGGGTCACCGCCCACTAAAGGTGACCATTCCTTGTATTAGCCCTATAAACATATAATAATAATAATAATGGATTTTATTTACGGGCGCCTTATACCGAGGTCTCAAGGACACCATACAGAGATTTATAGAAAACATATAATCAGAATTAAAAAAAAAAATAAGGTTATAAAGACCAATACATAAATCAGGGACAGAATTCCTTCCAAAAACACAAAAAAAAGAAAATCCGAAGCACAATTTGAGGAGAGAGCAGCGGCAATTTAACGCCAGCGTCCACTCTCCCCTCCGACCGCCATCTTGAACACAGACTAACAAATACAATTACAAACAATTACATGCAAAAATCATCCCCCCACAATGATTTCCACTGTGGGGGAAGGCACAATGTCCAGTCCCCAGCCCCAGTTCACCCCAAAAAAAGTCAGGCCAAAGGATATGCTTTCCTTTGTCTGAGGGCACATGTTTTCCGTTTGCTGAACTGGAGCTGGGAAAGCTCTCCAGAGCAGGAAAGGGAAGCAAGGTCACTTAGGTGCTAGGAGTAATCATTACAGTATTCTAGTTGGTGTTTTCATTGTACGGACTAAGGGGAGCAGGAAACCGGGATTTGCATTTGAGGATTCGGTCCGGTATCTCAAATGACTACCCTCGCGAGTTAGCGGTCATGGAGCTGAGTCGAGTCGGAGTCGTGGACGGAGAATTGGGGCCCCGGATGTAAGTGGTTTTACAACATCGTTTTTCCCCGTTCGTTACTCCAATTACGAATCGGCCATTCGCTGCCTCCGAGTGGTTCCCGACGAGATTGAGGTTAGCAGTCCGAAGAATAAAGATATCGTGTAGGTTATATTGCGAGAGAGTATTGGGTATAGGACATTCAGTATCTGAGGGATGATTGAAAATTTAGTAACTGAATTATAATTGGAAATAAGAGTTTCAGGGTTGAGGTACAAAACATTTCCAGCTTACTTCAAAATCGGCGCTGAGAGTACAAAGTAGGGACAAAAACGTAAACGGCCTCTTCACTTAAAGGATTGTTTCGGCGACAGCCGGTGTCATATCAGTGTCCGCCAATATATTTTGAAAATTTCAAAATCCAGCGACGATACAAAAAAATATTGCCATACTTGAAAAAACACCGCGCGTCAAAAGTCATCACGGGGAGACGGAGAGGGGAGGGAGGGGGGAGACCGGGTGGGGAGAGGAGAAGGTGGGTTGAGGTGGGGGAGAGGGGGAGAGGAGGAAAGGGGAGATATTAGGGAGGGAGAGGAGAGGGTAGCGGGAGAAGGGGGAGAGGGAGGGGGATGGGGAGTGGGAGGAGGTGGGGTGGGAGAGCGGGGAGGGCGGGATGGGGTGGTGGGGTAGGGGGTGGGTGAATGGGGAGGGGATGTTAGAGGGGCGGGACAGAGGGGATGAAGGTGAAGGGGAGGGAGGGTTAGGGGGAAGGGAGGGGGAGAGAGAGAGGATGGGGAGGAGGGGAGGGAGAGAGGCGGGGGGCGGGGGGAGGGAGAGGGGAAGAGTCGGGAGTGAGGGGGATTGGGGTAGCGGGGAGTGGTGCAAGAGAGAGGTGAAGGGGTGGGGGGGAGATGGGGGTGAAGGGAGGGAGAGGGGGGACCGAGAACGGCGAAAAGCAGCGGGGGAAGAGCCGATGGTTGGTTTGAGCCAGCGTGAGAGATCCGGCCCGGGGCGGGGGGGGGGTGTAGTGGAGGAGAGCCGGGCGACAGCACCGAAAATCGCCAGAGAAATAAGAAAAATGTCGGCGTATGTGGAGCAGAGCCGGGCGGCAGCAGCCGTTATGGTGGCTGGCAAGCAGGAGGCGACAACATTAGTGTGGGGGGGAGAGGGAGGAAGGTGGAGACGGGGTGGGGAGAGGGGAGCGTGGGAAGAGGGGGAGGAGGAAAGGGGAGTGATTTGGGAGTGATTGGGGAAGGAGAGGAGAGGGGGGAGGGGAGAGAGAGGGGGATGGGAGGAGGAGGAGAGCGGGGGAGAGAGAAGGGAAGAGAGATAAGGGGGGAGAGAGAAGGGGAGAGAGAGAAGGGGAGTGCGAGAGAAAAGGGGGAGTGGGAGAAATGCATGGGGTGGAAGGCAGGGACGGATGGGGAGAAAGAGAGTAGAGGGGAGACAGGGAGATTAGAGGGAAGAGAGCTAGTAGATGGGAGAGGGGGAGGTAGGGGGAGAGAGGAGGGGTGAGTGAGGGGGTGAGAGGTGAGGTGAGGGGGGGACTTGGAGGGGGGAGAAGAGGATGGGGTGAGTTGGAGGGTGCAGGGAAGAGGATAGGGAGGGGGAGAGGTGGAGGGGGGAGTTGGGGAGAGAAGAGGAGGGGGAGAGGTGATGGGGAGTGTGGAGAGGGGGATGGAGGTGGAAAGTGGAGGTGGAGAGGGGGTTGGAGAGGTGGAGGAGAATACGATGTAGAGAGGGGTAGAGGGGAGGAGGTTAAAGGGGAGGGGGTGGAGGAGGGTGAAATGAGGTAGGAAAGAGGATGGTAGAGGTGAGGGGGCGAGGGGAAGTGGAGAGGCGGAGGTGGAGAGAGATTGGATGGGGTGAGAGGAGAGGGAGAGAGAGGAGAGGGTGAGAAAAGAGGGGGGAGCGAGAAGTGGGCAAAGAGAAGGGGAGAGGGGGAAAGGCACGGGGAGGGAGGGAGGTAGGGGAAGAGAGAGAATAGAAGGGAGAGAGAGAGTACAGGGGAGAGGGGGTGGGAGGGGTGGAGAGAGAGGAGGGTGTGAGTGAGGGGGTTGGAGGATTTGGGAGGGGGAGAGAAGAGGGGGTTGGAGGAGGTATAGAAGAGGAGGGGAGAGGTGGAGGGGAGAGGGATGAGGAGTTGGAGAGGTGGAGGGAGAGAACAGGAGGGGATGGAGGAGAGGAGAGGGGGGGTGATTGGAGGGGTAGAGGTGGAGAGTGAAGGGGGAGTGGAGGGCGCTGGAGAGGAATCCAAATCCGAGATTATTTGAAAAAACATATGCAAGGATATCAAACTCTGACTTCAGACTTATTAGACGAAGGAATGAACAGAAAGGCAGAATCAAGCAATTTAATATCATTTTTATATAATACCATTTTAAATATAGAAATACCATCGACTGAATTAATTAGATTGGATTGGGAACGAGAATTATTGATACAAATTCCGATAGACGGGAAAAATACTTGCTATATGTACACAAATCTTCGATTAATGTAAGGCATAACTTAATGCAATTTAAAAATTATACATAGATTATATTACTCGAAAATTAGACTCGAAAATGTTTTAAATGTCTCCTCCATTTGTGACAAATGTTTATCTCAAATGTTTATCTCAAAATGACACTATAACACACTCTTTTGTCTCCTGCACAAAACTTTATAAATTCTGGAATGACATTTTTGGAATTTTTACAAAACTATTCAAATATAAAAATGAATCCCAACAAAGAACTGATTGTCTTCGGAACAATGGAAGACGGATGTGAGCTAACTACGTTTCAAAAATCTCTCTTTAATTATAGCTTAATAACGGCAAAAAAAGACTTAAATTTTGGAAAAATGCATCTACACCAACGCTTAAAATGTGGATTTCAAATATGTCGGAAATGTTACATCTTGAAGAAATGAGATTCCTCCTAGCAGGTAAAGCAGACCAATTCTTAATGATTTGGTCTCCCATTATCGACTTTTTACAAGCATATGGTGCAACACAATCGTAGAAATTAAATGTTTCAGAACCGGGTAAGGGGTGGGTAAAGGTCTTAAATAGGTATATCTCTCTTAATCTCTCTCTTTTTATTTCCTTCCTTTTTTCTCTCTACTTCTTTTTCCTTCTGTTTTTTTCTCTCTCTACCATTTACTACCGTTTACATACTAGTATGTATGTTTGTGTGAATATTGAATTATCCACAGATAACTAATCAATGTAATGTTTTTTTTTAATTTGGTAAGTGAACCACACGGTCTTATTACAATTTGTTTGATATATTTACTTCTTTTTTTCACTCTATCCACTTATTTTTTTTAATTTTAATTTGTTTTTCTTAATTTGTTTTATATATCGTCATGGTGTTGTATATATCTGAAAAATCTATAATAATTTAAGTGAAAAAAAAATTAGGGTGATCAATATTAGGTACATAAACATTCACCATAACAACTTTTTGGTTATGAAGAACACCAGTGATCATAAAAAATCTACCATATAGATCAGAAATTGTTTCATAATGAACAAACGAAATTGAGACTCCTTTCACCATTGCCTGTGAATTTGAATGAAACTGCTGAAATCTCCAAAACATAAAGACTCGTTGCTTGTCGTCTTTCCTTACATGAGTTTCCTGAACGAAGATAATCTCAGCATTTAACCATATAACCATATAACCATATAACCATTACAGCACGGAAACAGGCCATCTCGGCCCTTCAAGTCCGTGCCGAACACTTTAAAAAAAAAATCACTTTATTTATTTTTTTTACTTTTTTTTATTACCACCCCTATTCCCATCTACATGCACTCAGACCATAACACTCCATTCCTTTCCCGTACAATCTATTTTTATTATTTTTTTTAGTTTGTATTTATTAGAAGTACATTACATGACAACCAATTACATTAGTACTCATCACGTATATCTTGTTACAATTAATGTACTCCGTCATTTTTTACACTGATAAAAAGGAACGGTTGAGATTAAGAAAAAAGAGAAAGTGAAGGGAAATAGTGAAGGTGTAAAAACGTGACAAGAAGAAAGAACAGAGACCCTATATAAAATAAATTAAAAAGAAAAGATTAAGAGGTAGACCCTAAAGGAGAAAAAAAAGAGAAAGAGGAAAAAAGAGAAAAACAAACACTTTGTTATAAGCATCACGCAAATGGGATATACCAACTCTCCAGTTTTCATCCCCCTTTACCTGAGCTCAGTTTTTTTTAAGTACTTTTGAACCCTATACTTGTAATAATTCTATAAATGCAGACCACGTCAGGTGGAAATGATCTGGTTTACCTGCCCTGAGGAGTCTTATCTCTTCTAGGTGTAATGTTTGAAACATATTTGAAATCCACATGTTTATAGTTGGTACTGGAGCAATACAGATAAAAGCTGAATCAGCAAACTTAATATCATATTTGTATAATATTATCTTAAATGTAGAAATACCATCTACGGAATGTATTAGAAGAGACTGGGAACAGGAATTAGCTATTAAAATCTCAAAGGAAAGTAGGAATCAACATTTATTAAACGTGCATAAATGTTCGATTAATGTAAGACACATTTTTATACAATTTAAAATTTTACATAGATTATATTATTCAAAAACTAAAATTAATAAATGTTCCCCAATGTATCATCCAATTGTGATAAATGTCAATCTCAATAAGCTACTATAGTGCATTCATTTGTTTTTTGTACAAAAATTCAAAAACTTTGGATTGAAATTTTTTAAATCTTTACAAAATTATTTAAAATAAAACTGATACCAAAAGCAGAATGGATTATCTTCGGAACAACGGAAGATAGTCCTGAACTAAATGTGTTTCAAAAGAAATTAATAGATTACTGGGTTAATAACTGGAAAAAGGTTAATCCTAAAATTCCAATCTATATTTAAAGGATAAAATCGAACCTACCTCCACCACTTCCACTGGAAGCTCACTCCACACAGCTACCACCCTCTGAGTAAAGAAATTCCCCCTAATGTTACCTCTAAACATCTCTCCCTTAATTCTCAAGTCATGTCCCCTTGTTTGAATCTTCCCTACTCTCAATGGGAAAAGCTTATCTACGTCAAATCTGTCAAACCCGCTCATAATTTTAAAGACCTCTATCATTTCCCCTCTTAACTTTCTGCGCTCCAAAGAATAAAGACCTAACTTGTTTAACCTTTCTCTGTAACGTATTTTCTGACACCCAGGCAGCATTCTAGTAAATCTCCTCTGTACTCTCTCTATTTTGTTGACATCCTTCCTATAATTAGGCGACCAGAATTGTACTCCATACTCCAGAATTGGCCTCACCAATGCCTTGTACAATTTTAACATTACATCCCAACTTCTATATTCAATGCTCTGATTTATAAAGGCGAGCACACCAACAGCTTTCTTTACCACCCTATCTACATGAGATTACTCCTTCAGGGAACTATGCACAGTTATTCCTAACTGCATTCCTCAATTCGCTACCATTTACCATGTACGTCCTATTTTGATTTGTCCTGCCGAGATGTAGCACCTCACATTTTTCAGCATTAAACTCCATGTGCCATCTTTCAGCCCACTCTTCCAAATGGCCTAAATCTCTCTGTAGACTGAAAATCTACTTCATTATCCACAACACCACCTATCTTAGTATAATCTGCATATTTACTAATCCAATTTTCCACACCATCATCCAGATCATTGATGTACATGACAAACAACAGTGGACCCAACACAGACCCCTGAGGCACCACACTAGTCACCGGCCTCCAACCTGACAAACAGACATCCACCATTACACTCTGGCACTGTTGAATCCATCTTGCTACTCCACCATTAATACCCAACAGTTGAATCTTCTTAACCAACCTTCCATGAGGAACCTTGTCAAAGGCCATATAGACAACATCCACTGTTTTACCCTCATCAATTTGCCTAGTAATCTCTTCGAAAAATTCAAGAAGATTAGTCAAACATGACCTTCCAGGGACAATTCCATGTTGACATTTCCTAATCAGACCCTGCTTATCCAGATGCTTATATTATTATCTGTAAGTATCCGTTCCATTAATTTGCCCAACACTGACGTCAACCTAACAGGTCTTTAATTGCTAGATTTACTCTTAGAACCCTTTTTACACAACGGAACAACATGCGTAGTACGCCAATCCTCCGGCACTACTCCCGTTTCTAATGACATTTGAAATATTCCTGTCATAGGCCCTGCTATTTCTACACTAACGTCCATCAATGTCCTAGGGAATATCCTGTCAGGACCTGGAGACTTATCCGTTTTCATTTTTTTCAAAAGTGTCCGCACCTCCTTGTTTGTTTCCCTTACCTCACATAATTCCAAATCATTCTCCTTGGTGAATACCGAAGAAAATAAATTGTTCAATATCTCCCCCATCTCTTTTGGTTCTGCAGAGAGCTGTCCACTCTGACTCTCTAATGGACCAATTTTATTCCTTGTTATCCTTTTGCTATCAATATAGCTGTAGAAACCATTTGGATTTACTTTCACCTTACTTGCCAAAGCAAACTCGTATCTTCTTTTAGCTTTTCTAAGTTATTTCTTAATATTCTTTTTACATTCTTTATACTCCTCAAGCTCCTCATTTACTCCATGCTGCCTATAATTATTGTAGATCTCTCTCTTTTTCCTACCAAGTGTCCAATTTCCCTTGAAAACCATGGCTCTTTCCAATTATTAATATTTCCTTTCAACCGAACAGGGACATAAAGATTCTGTACTCTTCAAATGTCACCTTTACATGTCCTCCATTTCTCTTCTACACCCTTCCCATAAAACAACATGTCCCAATTCACTCATTTTAAAACCTTTCGCATCTCCTCAAAGTTAGCCTTTCTCCAATCTAAAATCTCAACCCTAGGTCCAGTTCTGACCCTCTCCATAATTATATTGAAACTAATGGTATTGTGATCACTGGACCCGAAGTGCTCCCCATCTCATACCTCCGCCACCTGCCCTGTCTCATTTCCTAACAGGAGGTCCAGCACTGCCCCTTCTCTAGTAGGCACCTCTATGTATTGCTGCAAAAACTATCCTGCACACATTTTACAAACTCCAAACAATCCAGCCATTTTACAGAATGTGTTTCCCAGTCTATGTGTGGAAAATTGAAATTTCCCACAACCATTACCCTGTGCTTACTACTAATATCTGATATCTCCTTACATATTTGCTCTTCCAATTCTCGCTCCCCATTTGGCGGTCTATAATAGACCCCTATAAGTGTTGCTACACCTTTCCCATTTCTCAGTTCCACACAAATAGCCTCCCTAGACGAGCCCTCTAATCTATCCTGCCAAAGCACTGCTGTAATATCTTCCTTGACAAGCAATGCAACACCCCCACCTCTTGCCCCTCCAATTCTATAACCCCTGAAGCAACGAAATCCTGGAATATTTAGTTTCCAATCACAGCCCTCCTGCAACCATGTTTCACTGATCGCCACAACACCATACTTCCATGTGTCAATCCAGTCTCTAAGCTCATCCACCTTTCTTACAATGCTCCTAGCATTAAAATATATATATATTTAAGAAACCCACCACCACTTATTCTCTGTTTATTATCTTTTTCTTCTTTCTCCACTACATTTTGAGTCCGAGTGCTTCCCTTCTCTGCCTCCTGCCTCCCATATTTTCGACTAGCTTTCTCTATTTGAGTCCCTCCCCCTAACCGTTCTAGTTTAAGTCTCCCCAGTAGCCTTTGCAAATCTCCCCACCAGGATATTGGTTCTCCTTGGGTTCAAGTGCAACCCGTCCTTTATGTACAGGTCACTCCTTCTCCAAAAGAGGTCCCAATGATCCAGCAATTTGAATCGCTGCCCTCTGCACCAGTTCCTCAGCCACGCATTTACCCTCCACCTCATTCCCTTACTATTCTCACTGTCGCGTGGCACGGTACTAATCCTATAATTGTTACCTTTGCGGTCCTTCTCCTTAACTCTCCTCCCAAATCCCTAAATTCTCCTTTCAGGACCTCTTCTCTTTTTTCTGCCTATGCCATTGGTACCTATATGCACCACAACCTCAGGCTCCTCTCCCCCCGATTTCATGATATCTTGGACGCGTTCAGACATATCCCTGACCGTGGCACCAGGGAGGAAAACTACCATCCGGGTCTCCTGACTGCGTCCACAGAACCGCCTATCCGACCCCCTAACCATAGAGTCCCCTATTACTATTGCCCTCCTCTTCTTTTCCCTACCCTTCTGAGCAATAGGGCCGGTCTCTGTGCCGGATGCCCGGCCGCTGTCGCTACCCCCAGGAAGGCTGTTTCCCCCCAACAGTACTCAAACAGGAGTATTTATTTATTTATTTTCAAGGTGTACAGCCAACGGGGTACTCACTAGTCCCTGCCTCTGCCCTTTGCCCTTCCTAACCGTGACCCGCTTGTCTGCCTCCCCGTGGTCTTGGAGTGGCCACCTCCCTACAACTCATTTCGATGACCTCCTCACTCTCCCTGATCAGACAGAGGTCATGGAGCTGCTGCTCCAGGTTCCTAACACTGTCCCTTAGGAATCCCATCTCGACGCACCTGGCACAGATGTGGAAGTCTGGAGGGGTGTCAGACTCCATGACCTCCCTCATCTGACATCCAGAACAGTAAACTGCCCTGGACCTCATTCTCCCCCCTTACACTGGATACAATACAACCTGGTGGAGGAAATCAGCAGGGATCTGACTCCCAATCAGCTGCTTCTTCTTAGTCCTCTTCCACCAATCAGCGGCTTCCTCACTTATATGAAACTTGAATGGACGTTGCTGTTTTGGGTCTATGAAGAACTTTAAAACATTTGTTTCACTTAATGGGCTGGTTCAGACCATTCACATTCCATGAAAGGAAGTTAATAAATGTATCCATATTGTTTGTAATAATCATGTGGAACGTAAATGGTTAATTTCGTAGGCCATAGCAGTTCATGATACTGGATGGAGAATAATCTAAGGCGGAGCCAGAAGTGACGACATTTCAGACATTTTTTACTTCAAATTCTGCCCAGATTTAAAAAAAATAAACTTAAAGCAAAAGTCACATATGCAAAGTACGAAACTGACCAGTAGGCAGTCAGTCCGCTACCTAATCCATCCCCTACCCCCATCTCTCTTAATGACAGCTCCCAACGTATAAATAAGGCTTATTTACCACTCAATAGCCCAAACAAATTAATGTTATTTAATAAAAAGTACATGCTAACTGTGAAAAACAAGAGGTACTTCATATTGTTTATCCAAGGTCAAAATACGTGCAAATTATAAAAAACAAGAACCGCTTCACTGTGTTTGTCTAAAGACAGGGAAAAAAATCCTTCCATGTACATTTTGAACGAAGAAGATCTTACAAAGCAGATGTTAAAAGTTAAAATGTAATACCATTACATTAAATCAACAGTACTTAGAGAACGGAAACGTTATGGTTTGATACCAACATACTGAAATGCTAAAAACTAATTGGAGAATAACTCATCCAATTACATTCTTAATCATTTACAGAACGATATATTGTCAAAATAGGAACAATAAATCTCCAATTGTAACTTAGTCGGCTATCAATATCTCCCCTTCGTGGCTTCAGACCCATAACCCTCCAGAAAGCTGGAACTTCTTGCGGATTGTTAAAAAATCGGTTGTCACCATTAAGGAGTCGTATAGTGCAAGGCAGGGCGCAGCTGTTTCTTAAACAATTCAGTCATTATATTACGGAAAGGCATTCTGAATCCCATAAGCTCACGGCTGTAATCAGGGACAAACCGAAACTTGCATCCTTCATATTCAACCATGCCCAACGTTTTTGCTGCTTTGAGGATATTCTCCTTCTTCTGCAGAAAGTGAAACCGAACTATCAAATGTTTCGGTTCATCTTGGAGACCAGGTTTCTTCCGGATCCTGAGTGGATATACACAATTTAAAGATTTTCATAGTGCTCGATGTTGAAAGTCTCTTTTAGCATTTTAGAGGCATATTTTATAACATTATCATCTTCTTGACCTTCAGGCAAACCAACAATTCGCAGATTCAGTCGACGGCTTCAGTTTTCCAGATACATATTTGAGTCGTATTGCTCGAGTGCCCGAGTATTTTCGTTCATTTTCCGTTCCAGTATTTCAATCTTCAAAACTCTTTCATGACCCAAGGTTCGCAAGTTATCAATTTGTTCCTTCTGTTCACGAGATTCGTCTTGTAAGATAATTAGCTTGTCTTGAACTTCATTCAATTTGTTCGAAATTCCTTTCATCATTTCTTCCAAACTGCAGAATCTTGTGTTCATTTCTCCGTTCATTTTCGATATTGCTTCTAAGATACCAGTCATAATCTGTGCCTTCCTCGCGTTCCTTCCTTGGAAAAGCTGTTTTTGCTCTTGTTTCCATCCTTTACACGATTCAAGCGTATAAAAGTGTTATCAACACTTGAAAAATGGTTAGACCGTGTCTTGAAATCAAGTAATAACAAGTAACATTGAAAGAGTGGTAAGCAAGAAGTTAAGTGACCAAAACGAAGTTACAACGTTACAGCATGCCGCCACTAGGAGAGTCTCACCCACATATAACTCCTGCATGTTTTTGTTTGCCCTTTGGGGAAAAGCCCAAGAAGGGTGATGTAGATCAAAACAGTATTGCTGATATGATCCGTGTCTGGTTTTGCTGCTGATGACCTGATCCAAATCCATGTCAGGTTTCCCAAACCACCGCCATCTCGTGCATGCGGGCAGCCATGTTGTGTTTTAGTTTTAACTTACGACTCGGAGCCTACGGTACTCATCTAGATTGTCTCTATATGTATACACATTAAAGTACTTGTTATGATATATAATGACTCTAAGTATTTTGCGCACTCCTACTTTGGCACGATTGAGGTCTGTGAATTTTCGAAATTCTAATATGCGTATGTGTCCATTTCCCAATTTCATTTCAGAAAGAAATTAAAGTGCGTTCACTTTTGATATGAATTCTGAATTTTGGATATGTGAAAGGAGGAAGAGCAACGAGTGGGATTCCAGAGAGCTAGCGTTATATGGCGAGGGTTATATATCAACTCATCCATGCTAATCAAGTTGTCTAACTTAGCTAGTTCAGTTGGCTAACATTTGGCTCGCGTTGGTACACATCGCTGTCAACGTCCCCGTTCATGAAACGGCACAAACCACTTTTAAATCTAATAATTGTACATGCCTCTGCTACTACATATGACGGCCTCTTGCGTATACCTCTCACCATATGTAAATGCCCCCCCCACCCGCAGGTATCTCTGATATCTTAACCATTTCACCTCACGTTACACCAAGTTTTAGACACTCATACTATGAGGAAAAGGCTGTACATCTACCACATCTATGCCTCTCTTTGTTGGATTAACGTCAAGAAGATCGCCATCATCTTCGAAGAATCATAATTATACATTACAGAAACAAATCATCGACCCACAGATTCCACGCCACCAACAAACATCGAGTCATAGAGCACGGCATCATAACTTCAACCCACCGATCCCACGCCAACATATATTGATTTATAACCTCATTTCATACTGCCCATTCCAGTCTTTACTACCCTGAAGTTGATATTTCCGAACCTACCAGGACTAATGGCCGATTAACCAAACATACGAATGTAGTGGGGAAGAACACTTCCCTGAAAGTTTGACAAGCGTGGTCTCCAGTGGTTTGGCGTCAGCTTGACGCTACAATCTTCGGATGAAGCCAAAACGCAGACAATTATTGTTAAATCAGGTGGCAGGCGCATGTAATTCTTACCTGCAACGGAGCCGACGTGGAATGTTCAGACTGACCGCCGCCTTCAGGAGCAAATCTATCACAAGATCCCCGCCTCACCCAAACCAGACTGTCGGCCCAACCATGTTCATTATAAATACAGCACATTATGCGATTGGATTTACAATCTTCTCTAACGGCACTGTCAACCCAACAAGGGAAAATGCAGAAGATGAGAATTTGTGTTTTAATTATTTTTGGAATAATGCTGCTGACTCAACGAACTGCAGGAGGATTAAATAAGAGCAATGAATGTGAGCCAATGCATAGGAGTGCGTGTTTATTTTTTTTGCAAAACCATCGGTAGCAGCCTTAGCAGAACTTTGATGTAAGCCTGCTCAGCTCTTCGGTTGGCTCATTAATTTCAATGCTTGAGTTATGCTGGGTAGGATTGTCAGTACGTCTGCAGACATTAATAGAAAATGTTCGAATCTGTATACTATAGACTGCTTTTGGGTTTTGAGTGTGAACCAAATCCCAGAAAAAATCCACGGATGCTCTAGTACAGTCGTACATCACACTGGTCGATCTCTGAGTTACACTAATATGCCCTACTTTCGACAGGTTTCGTGGACCAAAAGGTCAGGTTCCCAATCCAGGCTTTCTCTCGCGGATTGCATGTACGAGGATGAGTTCGGGACACACTGTGCAAACCTTTAGCGAAACTCGTTCTTCATTGGAGAATGGTAAACTGTGAATTAGGAACCAGACTGGTGTGGTGCATTTAACATTATCAACTAGAAAAGATTCATTAAATTCCCAATATTCAAGTCCCATAATGTAAAACGACAATTATTGGCAATCTCCCATTGTCTGATGACTGGACGACAAAATGTCTGGATTATAGGCAGGTTAGTTTAGTTTATCGAAAAAGCATAGACATGTTCAATGTTATCCCACGTTTAACTCAATACTCTCAAGGAGAAAGCAACGGGATGAAGGGTTCACTTATGCAGAAGTTCGAAACAAGGCAAGTTTAACCAAAACCGCAGAATAATGTTTCATATTATCTTAATTTTCTCGCATGATTGAAATTGCAATGATACAAATGATTGCATTTTTTAATTCATCAACAGCGTCTAAATGCAACCGCGAAGGAGGAGTGTGCAAATTCGGCTGTTTTATCCCGCGCGAGGTGCAGATAAATATCTGGTGCTCTAATCGCATTGCGTGCTGCAGGCGAGTTTAGAAATCACGATGTATTCGGCCCGAATGTTTTCTCGCTCTTCAGCACATTTACTTGCATCGCTGGACAACAATTGGCTGAATAACTGTACCAATAAATAAACGTGAATGCATTGATTGCAGCTTATTTCCAGACTTTTTACTACTTCTTAAAAAAAATAGCCTGCCCAACGGATGGGAACGGTAGAATTCACCTATGCGAAAAACATTCATAGATACCCAGGTCCAAGATGTCAAAGCAAGAGGTGATCATATAGAGGTGTATGGGTGATGTTATAGAGTAGTAGAACATCATCAGGGGGGGAAGTAAGGCAAATGCTGGGGGTAGGCGCATCGAAAGCAAGGAAAATGTTGTTAATGTGAGGAGGAATGAATTAGTAGGGGCGTAATGGAGAATGTTTTCACACAGTGGTGGCAGGTATATGAACCGAGATGCGAGGATAAGTAAATGAGGTGGGTACAATAAAAATATTAAAACATCTAATTGGACAGGCACATGGATATAGAAACATAAAAACATAGAAACATAGAAAAAAGTGCAGTAAGAGGCCATTCGTCCCTTCGAGCCAGCACCGCCATTCATTGTGATCATGGCTGATCGTCCCCTATCAATAACCCGTGCCTGCCTTCTCTCCATATCCATTGACTCCAATAGCCCCTAGAGCTCTATCTAACTCTCTCTTAAATCCATCCAGTCTTGGCTTCCACTGCCCTCTGTGGCAGGGAATTCCATAAATTCACAACTCTCTGGGTCAAAAAGTGTTTTCTCACCTCAGTCTTAAATGACCTCCCCTTTATTCTAAGACTGTGGCCCCTGGTTCTTGACTCGCCCAACATTGGGAACATGTTTCCTGTATCTAGCTTGTCCAGTCCTTTTATAATTTTATATGTTTCTATAAGATCCCCCCTCATTCTTCGAAACTCTAGTGAATACTAGCCTAGTCTTTTCAATCGTTCCTCATATGGCATCCCGCCATCCCAGGGATTAATCTCGTGAAGCTACGCTGCACGGACTCAAACACAAGGATATCCTTCCTCAAATTAGGAGACCAAAACTCTACACAATACTCCAGATGTGGTCTCACCAGAGCCATATACAACTGCAGACGAACCTCTTTACACCTATACTGAAATCCTCTTGTTATGAAGGCCAACATTCCATTAGCTTTATTCACTGCCTGCTGTACCTGTAAGCCAACTTTCATTGCCCGGTGAACAAGGACGCCCAGGTCTCGCTGCACCACCCCCTTACCTAACCTAACCCCATTGAGATAATAATCTGCCCCCTTGTTTTTGCCGCCAAAGTGGATAACCTCACATTTATCTATATTATACTGCATCTGCCACGCATCCCCCCACTCACTCTACCTGTCCAGGTCACCCTGAAACCTCGTAACATTATCTTCACAGTTCACACTGCCACCCAGCTTTGTGTCATCCGCAAACTTGCTAGTGTTTCTTCTAATTCCCTCTTCAAAATCAGTAATATATATGGTATAAAGTTGCGGCCCCAACACCGAGCCTTGCGGCACTCCACACGCCACTGCCTACCATTCTGAAAAGGACCCGTTCGCTCATACTCTTTGCTTCCGGTCTGCCAACCAATTGTCTACCCTTGTCAACACCCTACCCCCAATACCATGTGCTCTAATTTTAGTCACCATTCTCCCTTGCGGGACCTTATCAAAGGCTTACTGAAAGTCTAGATATACTCCATCGAATGTCACCCCTTCATCCATTTTATTTGTCACATCCTCAAAAAATTCCAGATGATTAGTCAAGCATGATTTCTCTTTCATAAATCGATGTTGACTTGGACTAATCCGTTTACTGCTATCCAAATGCCCCATCATTACATCTTTGATAATTGACTCCAGCATCTTTCCCACCACCGAAGTCATGCTAACTTTTCTTTAATTCCCTATTAGCAATCCTCCAATCCACAGGAACTGATCCTGAATCTATTGAACATTGGATAATGATCACCAATGCGTCCACTATTCTGGAGCCACCTCCCTGATGACCCTTTGATGCAGACTATCAGGTCCAGGGGATTTATCATCCTTCAGTCCCATTTAGCTACCCAATACTATTTCTCGCCGAATGAAAATGTATTTCAGTTCCTCTAACCCCTTAGACAGATATTTATTTGTTGTCATTTGAACCTAAGTTCAAACGAAATTCTGTTTCTGCAGTCATACAGACAAGTAAAGAGAACCAAGACACAACACAATTTACACAAACATCCATCACAGTGAATCTCCTCCTCACTGTGATGGAAGGCAACGTCTTATCTCTCTCCCCATGCACTCCACATTCTCCTCCCGATGTCAAAGTCAAAGCCCCCGGCGGGCGATTGTAGATATGTCCCGCGGCCATTAAAACCGCGCCGGGCGATGCAAGGCCACGCTCCGGGTCTTGATGTTGTAGCCCCCGGTAGCGCCAGCACGTCCCACGACCACCAGTGCCGCGCCGGGCGATGCCAGACCCCGCTCCAGGTCATCCCCAACCCCGCAACTCGGGCGGGAGTAGCTGCCGTTGAGATTCCCCCAAAAAGCGGTCTCCCACCATGCGGTCTCCCACCATGGACCCGCGAGCTCCCGATGTTTCCATCCACCAGACCTGCGGCTAAAGCCTCCGAATCTCCGGGGTCTGGTAGCAGCAGCGCGCCACAACAGCTCCTCCCGCTCCGAACTCGGCCAGCTCCACGATGGCGAGTAGTCCGCAGGCTCCGCGACTGGAGCCCCAGATCGTTCCGGTTGGAGGCCGCTCCACGGTGCTAGGCCCAACAACAACGGAGACCCGACAGAGAAAGGTCGGGTCTCCCGTGCAGGGAAAATATTTTAAAAGTTTCCCCACCCCCACCCCCCCACCCCCGCCCCCCCACACATACTCAGTTTTTAAAAAAAACACTACACAAGACGCAAACGAACCAAAAAAATAAAAAAGACAGACGGACTGCAGAGGCCGCTGCAACGTGAGTCGCGCCGCCAACCAAGTTCCTCTGTCCCCCAGTACATCTGGGAGATTGTTTGTGTCTTCCTCAGTGAAGACAGATCTGAAGTACCTATTCCACTCTTCTGCCATTTCCTTGTTGTCCATAATAACTGACTGCCTTCAAGGGGACCCACAATTGACTTTGCTACTATTTTTCCCTTAACATATCTAAAGAGGCTTTTACTGTCCTTCTTTATACTCCTGGCCAGCTTCCCTTCGTACTTCATCTTTTCAGCCCGTATTGCCCGTTTTGTTTCCTTCTGTTGTCCTATGAAAATGTCACAATCCTCTGGCTTCCGGCTACTCTTTGCTATGTTATACATCTTTTCTTTTAGTTTTATTCTATGCCTAACTTCTCTTTTCAGTCACGGTTGCCTCCTACTCCCCTTAGAATATTTCTTCCTTTTTGGAATGAAATGATCCTGCGTCTTCCGGATTATGCCCAGAAATTCTTGCCATTGCTGTTCCACCGTTATTCCTGCTAGGATATATTTCCAGTCTACATTGGCCAGCTGCACTATCATTGTATTGTATTGTATTGTATATTTTAATGACCACACAGCCAGGATGGTGGAAATTGTTATCTGTACAGCTCGGTACAGGTTCCAACATTTCATCAACATTAAACTTATAACATAGATGTACATACAGACAGACACATTACATGATACATAAGTGCCATGCTTATTCTTAATCCTCACCGTACAGAGTTTAAAATGTTAATTGCAGTGGGAATGAAACTGTTTTTGAGGCGGCTTGTTTTGGAGGCAATTGACCTGTAACGCCTCCCAGAGGGCAGTAACTGAAAGGCATAGTGTGCAGGGTGGGTAGGATCAGAGATGATCTTGCGGGCTCTGTGCAGTGACCGTTTGTGATAAAGTGATTCAAGGGATGCCTTCATGCCTTCATAGTGCCCTTTATACAACTGCATCACTGACATTTCCGATTTAACTTTCTCCTTCTCAAATTGCAGATTAAAACTAATCATATTTTGATCACTACCTCCAAGCGGTTCCTGTACCTGGAGTTATCTTATCATATCTGGTTCATTGGACAACACTAAATCCATAATTGCCTTTTCTATGGTCGGCTCCATTACAAGCTGCTCTAAGAATTCATCTCGGCGGCATTCTACAAACTCCCTTTCTTGGGGTCCTGAACCAACCTGATTTTCCCAGTCTACCTGCATATTGAAATCCCCCATCACCACAGTGGCATTACCTTTGTTACATGCCAGTTTTAACTCCTGCTGCAATTACACCCTACACCCTACCCGTTTTACGCACGCTTTGATAGGGAAAACACCGATGTGCCTTCCCGAGCCCCCATTCGCTGTGTTGGTATTTCAGTCTCAGTCATTGAGGCCGATGTCAGGAAATCCTTCAGAAATGTGAACCCTCGAAAAGCGCCTGGACCTGATGGTATACCTGGTCGTGTTCCAAAAACATGTGCGGACCAACTGGCTGCAGTTTTTACGGACATTTTCAACCTCTCACTTCTGAGGCCTAAGGTTCCCACCTGCTTCAAAATGGCATGAATTATACCAGTGCCCAAGAAGAGTAAGGTGATGTGCCTCAATGACTATCGACCTGTGGCACTAACGCCTGTGGTGATGAAGTGCTTTGAGAGGTTGATCATGGCGCAGATCAACACCTACCTCGACAAAAACCTGGACCCACTGCAGTTCGCTTACCGCCACAGCAGAACAACGGTGGATGCGATCTCGCTGGCCCACCACTCCGCTCTGGACCACTTGGACAACAAAAACTCATATGTCAGGCTGTTATTCATGGATTACAGCTCGGCATTTAATACAATCATACCCTCCAAGCTGGTTACGAAATTCGTAGAACTGGGTTTCTGCGCATCCCTCTACAATTGGATCCTCGACTTCCTCACCCTCAGACCACAGTCTGTTCGTATTGGTGGAAATGTGTCAGACTCGATAACAATCAGCACGGGAGCACCTCAAGGCTGCGTGCTCAGCCTCCTGCTGTATTCACTCTATACTCATTACTGCATAGCCGGACATAGTGCGAACTCCATCATCAAGTTCGCTGACGACACCACCGTTGTGGGACTATCACTGATGGGGATGAGTCAGAGTATAGAAGAGAGATCGAGCAACTGTCCATATGGTGCCAGCACAATAACCTGGCCCTCAACACCAGCAAAACGAAAGAACTGATTGTGGACTTTGGAATGAGTAGGATGGGGACCCACAGTACCGTTTATATCAACGGGTCGATAGTTAAAAGGGTCAAGAGCTTCAAATTCCTGGGCCTGCACATCTTTGAAGATCTTTACCGGTCCGAGAAAACAGATGCCATTATTAAGAAAGCACATCAGCGCCTCTAGTTCCTGGGAAGATTACCGAGAGTCGGTTTGCAAGGAGGACTCCCTCTAACTTGTACAGATGCACAGTAGAGAGCATGCTCACCGGTTGCATCGTTGCTTGGTTCGTCTACTTGAGCGCCCTGGAGAGGAAAAGACTACAGAAATAGTAAACACTGCCCAGTCCATCATCGGCTCTGACCTCCCTTCCATCGAGGGGATCTATCACAGTCGCTGCATCAAAAAGGCTGGCAGCATCATGAAGGACCCACACCATCCTGGCCACACACTCATCTCCCTACTACCTTCAGGTAAAAGGTACAGGAGCCTGAAGACTGCAACGACCAGTTTCAGGATTAGCTACTTCCCCACAGCCATCAGGCTATTAAACCTGGCTCGGACAAAACACTGAACGTTATTAGCCAATTAACTGTTAGTTGCACTTTATCCGTATATAGATTCATGTGTGTATATATTTATAGAATGCCTTGTAGTAAATGCCTACTAGGTTCTGTTGTGCTGAAGCAAAGCAATAACTTCATTGTACCATCAGGGACACATGACAGTATACTCACTTTAACTTGAACTTGAACCCTACAATATATCTTGTTTAGTGGGATATTGGTGATAGGCAGACTAATGGGGTTGGGGTATAGAGGTTATATTGGTCGGCACGGACGAGCTGGATCCAGAAGCCTGTTCTCTGTAACTCTGTGCCTCGAGGAGCGCATGTGTGAATACGGATTATAATAGATTTTGCTTTAAACGGCCGGCAGTTGGGATAGAGAATTTTCAGCACAAACACTTACGACGGCTTCACTTCACAGAAACACCTAGGGCTAGAGGAACAACTATTCATGCAGCATAATCAGAAAGACAAAATACACGAGATTTTGCATCCGGATCCTTCTTCGTTCCGAAGGGTTGTCCATCCATTTCATTCCACAGATGCTGCCTGATCCGTTGCATTCCTCTAACATTTAGTTTATTACTCAAGATTCCCTCTTTTCCTTTCTCTCGTATATTGGTTTTATCCAGTGATAAGGCCGAAAGGCATGTCATTTCCTTTATTGTTTAGGAAGGCACTGCACATGCAGATGTACAGTGAAGATAGAGATAGAAATGTGGAGTAACTCAGCGGGACAGGCCGCATTGCTGGATAGAAGGAGCAGGTGAATTTTCGGGCCGAGACCTTTCTTCAGATTGATAGTCAAGTGGGAGGGTGACATAATGTTAAGAACGTGTAAGGAATACAAACGAGACATCAAAGGGAATGAATTGGGAACATCTAGAATACACCCGTGTTAGCTAGGAGATGGTGACAACGAAGTAATACAGAGATTACATTTAATCAGGGGGACAGCCAGACAGACACGTACCCCGACATTATTTTCAGATGAGGTGGAGGTTCAAATAAAATGTACCTCCTCCAACCTGATCTACTCTATCCGCTGTTCCAGGTGAGGGCCCCTGTTTTTCGGTGAGACCAAGTGGACGCTCGGCGATCTTTTCATTGAACGCCTCCGCTCAGTACGCCTAAACCTACTTGATCTTCCGGTTGGTAAACACTTTAAAAGGATTTGAGTATAGGTGCAGGGAGGTTCTACTCCAGTTGTACATGGTCTTGGTGAGACCACAAATGGAGTATTGCATACAGTTTTGGTCTCCAAATCTGAGCAAAGACATTAATGCCATAGAGGGAGTACAGGGAAGGTTCACCAGACCCATTCCTGGGACGTCAAGGCATTCATATGAAGAAATACTGGATAGACTCGGCTTGTACTCGTAGAATTTAGAAGATTGAGGGGGGGTCTTATAGGAACTTACAAGATTCTTAAGCGGTTGGACAGGCTAGATGCAGGAAGATTGTTCCCGATGTTGGGGAAGTCCATGACAAGGGGTCACAGTTTAAGGATAAAGGGGAAATCCATTATGACCGAGATGAGAAAAACATGTTTCACACAGAGAGTGGTGAATCTCTGGAACTCTCTGCCACAAAAGGTAGTTGAGGCCAGTTCATTGACTATATTTAAGAGCGAATTAGATGTAGCCCTTGTGGCTAAAGGTATGGAGAGAAGGCAGGTACAGGATACTGAGTTGGATGATCAGCCATGATCATATTGAATGGCGGTGCAGGCTCGAAGGGCCGAATGGCCTATTCCTGCACCTATTTTCTATGTTTCTGTTTCTATGTTAACATCCGCTCCTAATCGTACCCTGAACTTTGTGTTCTCGGCCTCCTCCACAGTCAGCGTGACGGCAGGCGCAAATTGGAAAACCAGCACTGCATAAGTACGCCAACGCAATCGCATCTCAACTAGTCAATAATGGACGATTCACAAACTCTGACCGTGATTTATCGCGCGAAGTGAGCAAAGAGGTGGCCGAGTCATGGAAAACTGACAGAGTGGATACGGACCTCCGAGGAAATGGCTGTCACCTCCGAGGAAATGGCTACAAAACTCAAGATGTTGAAAGCAGTAAAGGCCGCCGGACCTGACAACATTCACCGGTAGTTTCTAATGCATTCTGGAGACACTGCTACCAACTGGATCGGAGAGTACCTGTCGACCACCATGGTGAAGTGCAAAATCCCAAGGATCTGGTGTCGTGCAACAGTCATTGCTCTCCCGAAACCGAACAAGCCAAAGGATGATCCTTAAAGCTACCGGCACATCTCGCTCCTCTGCATCCCATACAAACACCTTGAGAGGCTGATCCACGGGCGTACCCACACCATCATAGACCCTCAACTACCCCGCGAACAAGCAGGTTTCCGCCAAGGTCGATCTGCTGCGGACCAGGTAACATTCCTCACCCAAGACATCGAGGTCTGCTTTGAGGCAAATGAGAAGGCATGAACTGTTTTTATACATCTGACAGCGTGTGGCACCGTAACTGCAAAGCTACTTGGCTTGCGTATGATACGTTACATCATGGAGCTGATATCAAACCGCAGCTTTGTGCTTACCAGTGATGGGCAGCAGAATAGGCTATGTAGACTGATGAATGGCGTCCCACAGGGATCCATCTTGGCTCCGCTGCTTTTCAACATGTACATCCATGACCTCCCAGAGACAATCGCTGGGAAATATCGGTATGCTGACGACCTAGCCATCCTGATGAGACACATAGAGTGGAAGGCAATCGAAAGCTTCTTGTCAACACATGGGGACTTTCGCGGAATACCTACGACAGTGGCGTCTAAAGCTGAGCGAAGAAAAAACAGGGTCAACAGCATTTCATGTAAACAGCAAGGAAACTAAGCGAGAGCTAGCTGTCTTTGTTAACAATAGGGGCTTGGACTGCCAACAACACGCACTTACCTCTGCGTAAATCTGGACAGGTCGCTTAAATTTCGTCAAAACCTGGATGGGCTCGGCGACAAGGTCTTGGCACGAAGCGGCCTCATCCGATGCCTGGCGGGAACAACTTCAGGAGCCAATCCATCACCCTTCGCATCTCTGCCTTAGTTCTTGTGAATGTTCCCGCTGAGTACTGCGAACCCGTATGGAGTAGAAGCCTACATACCAACCTGGTAGACGCGAGGCTGAAAAACACCTTGCGCACAATCACTGGGTGCCTTCAACCTACCCCATTCGAGCAGCTCCCTATACTTCCAGGTATTCTGCCAGCATGGATCCGAAGACAAGCTGCAACTCTGGCACTATCTGGTCGCACCACGGACCAATATCACCTCATCCATCAGGCTATCAGAAGAGAGCAGAGGCCACGTCGGCTGAAATCCCGTCACCCATTTTCTCCACATGAAAAACAACTCCTAGCATCCATGCAGCCAACTGAGACAAAGGCACACTGAATAGCCACCAAATGGTCACAGGAGTGGAAGACAATTTCATCTCAATTCACAGCCACATCACATCACCAGATATAAGCTATCTAGGGTCCGACCGCCCCAGAGGAGTATCGGTGAAGCTCAACAGACTTCGTAATAGAGTTTGGCGTTATAATGCAAGCATGTGGAGATGGGGGTTCCGGCAGAGCCCAGCCTGTGAATGCGGAGCAGAACAACAGACAGTCAACCACGTTGTCTTTGACTGCCTGCTCTTCCACCCACCAAATGGAGCTCAGGCCTGGCAGACATTGACGCAGAGACAACAACCTGTTGCCCAACACCTTTCTTAAGATCTAAGTCTTCCTTTGGTTTATTTATGTTTAATTCGCAAAAAGAAGAAGAAAGAGTTAAGCTTGGGAAGACTACATCCCAGAGGTATCAATATTGAGTTATCTTACTTCCAGTAAAACTTGCTGGTCCCTCTCCCTCCATCCCTCCCCCTTCCTAGTTCTCCGACCAGTATGTCTACCACTCCGACACTGTGCCGCCATCACCAGCCCCAAAGATCAGGGATAGTGGTTGGTACAGATAGTTAGCTAGTTCCAGAATGGAGTAGGACATGACTAACAGTGTTAGTGTGTGTGTTTGTGTGTATGTGTGTGCGCGCGTGCGTGTGCATTTGCGCCCGTGCGTCGGTGTTTGTTGTACGTGTGTCCTTGCATGTCTTTGTGTGTCATTGTGTATCCCTGTCTGTGCCCGCGCGTTTGTGGATAAAACTACGTTTGGAGCGTGATCCGATATTGTCAGTTACTTAGTCTCTGAAGTATAAAGCGTATGGGTAAACTGCATTTCAAAGCGTATATGACCGAGGTCTCAAAAAAAAGCGTGAGAAATAGTTTATCTTGGTTAGTCTTCGAAACGATGTCGCAGTAATGAGCTTGAAAGACGCACCACCACCAGACTACTGTTTGCACAAGCAGCCTGACATGAACAGAGAGAGTTGTTACCCCAAGCGCCGGTCTGTGTTAGGGAGGTGAACAGCAGTCACGAATCACGTCAAGAGAGTTTAATTCTTATGTCACAAACGATGGCCCAAACGCCTGTTTTTCGAGCCCATTAACGGAAAACAAAAATAAATATACAATAATCAATGTGTGGCGCCACAGTTCGTCCCCACGGTGAGCTAGAACCCTCATCAGGAGAGCTGGTTTTGGCGGGAGTTGCTAATGAGTCAGTCGTCAGTCAACTGGCGTGCCCGACAGCAACGGAAGGAACGTTGCTCTAGTCCTCACCAAACGCGCGTAACTGTAATATCTAATAAAATATTGTATTGATCACAACGTTTGGATCTCTATATTGTTGACTCCGATGATCCAAAACGGGTTATTTTGGATTTTTATCATGGACGCATCCGACAATCCAGCCGAGAAAACTGAAGCCGCCGCCAACCCAGCCCCACAAAATGCCGTCTCCATTAAATTGCCCGTTTTCAGCATCTCACAGTCGCACGTGTGTTTCGAACAGGCTGAAGCACAGTTCCACATTCGGCACATTACGGCCGACGCGACTAAATATTACTACGTGGTCGGTGCCTGGACCAGGACAACGCCGGTCGCCTCATGCATTACCTTCGCTAGCCGCCAGCTGTCGACAAGGACAATTGCCTCAAAGCGCTCTCTTGGGCATTTTCGGGCTCAGCCGCCGCGCCCAAACCGCTAGTGCGACACATGGATGATCTCGGCGATCGCAAGCCGTCCGCGCTAATGAGCGAGACACTTAACTTGATGCTCGGCCATCAGCCTTGGCTTCTGTTCGAGCAGGCTTTCCTGGAGCAGATAGCCGATGACGTTCGCTGGCTTCTGGCGGGTGAGGATTTCGCGACCCCCTGCAACTGGCTGACCGTGCGGACGAACTGTGGCTGGCCAAGCAGCAGGGTGGAGCCTTTATTGGTCGGGCGTCGGAGGCGCCTCGGCGGGTCTAGCGGCCGGTTACAACCTCCACCGAGGGCACGGCAGTGAAGCCGTTCACGAGAGACGCCGGTAAAGGCACGTGATGCTCCTACCACCAGCGCTGGGGTTCCGAGGCACGCCGATGCCGACCACCCTGCACGGATCCGGGAAACACCTCGGCCGTTCAGAAGCATCGCATGGGAACGTCATTGGGGGGCGTTTCCTCGTCGACACGGGAGCGGAGATCGGCATTTTGCCCCCGTCGGGAGTCGTCACTCGTTCCGGTCAACAGGTGCTTTCTGTGACCGCAGACAACGGCCGCTCAATCAGGGCGTACGGTGGCCGCACGGTTCCTCTCATTTTCGGCTCCTGTCATTTCACCTGGGCTTTCACTATTGCTGACGTCTCCCAGCCGCTGCTTGGCGCCGATTTCCTCCGCGCACACTCCCTGCTGATCGAGGTGAAGCGTCGGCCTCTCATCCATTCCGCGACTTTAGAATCGATCTCCTTGCGCTCCGCTGCCTTAGCTGCATCATGCCTCGACACGGTGTCTTCCGCTGACAATACATACGCCCAGATTTTGGAGAATTACCCGATATCCTAACCTCCCAAGTTCACTCGGCCAGTCCCAAACATGGTGTGGTGCACCATAATCACACAGCGGACCAACACTGCACGCACGTGCACGTAGGCTTCCCCCGATAAGCTCCAGCTTACCAAGGACGACTTTCGCCAGATGGCAGAAATGGGTATTGTGCGTATCTCAGACAGCCCGAGGACAACTCCGCTTCAAATGGACCCAAGGTGTCTGGGGCTGAAGGCCCTGTGGAGACTGCAGCCGTCCCAATAAAGCCACGACGGCCGATCGGTGCTCACATTTAGGACTTCACGGCCATCTGGACGGCGCCAATGTTTTTCTAAGATCGAGCTCTTTCGTAGCTACCATCAAATTCCGGTCCATCCGGACGACAGCTATCATCACCCCCTTTGGGCTGTTCCATTTCCCCGGATGCCTTTCGGCCTCAAGAACGCCGTTCAGTTTTCCAACGCTTTACAGACATGGTGGGCCGTGGTTTGGATTTCTTGTTTATTTGTTTGGAGCACATCCTCGTCGCCTGTCGCTCTCGCCAGGAGCACTGTGCTCACCTCTGGATGCTTTGTCAGCGGCTAAACGAGCATTGGCCTGGTCATCGACTTGGCTAAGTGTCAGTTTTGCCTTAATTATATCAGTTTCCTCTGCCATCACGTTACCCAGCATTATAGGTCCCGTCCGGGTCAAGGTTGAGGCCATTCCTCGGTTACCTTGGCCCTACACGGTGAGAGGACTCCAGGAGTTGTTGGATTTGTGTACTCCGATGTGTAGCCAGCGGCTGCCAGGGATAGGATCAGACACCTTCGCAAAGGAGACCGCTTAGGGGCCTGGCCAGCAAGCAGCGGGACAGCTGTAACACCATGCTGGACAGACATATAGAGGCACGGCCGCATTTGACGTCGCGATAGACGCGGGTGGCGCGGATGACGATGCTGGGTCCTACCGCCGGGGCCGATGCTCAGACCGCTGTGACGGTTCACGCCTCCGACACTGCTGTGCCGTTGGCAGCCCCTTGCCTTTTCCAGTCGTCACCTGCGACCCCCTGAGCAGAAGTACAATGCTTTTGACCGTGATCTCCTTGCGCTCTATCTGTCTGTCCAATATGGTCGTTATGTTCTAGAAGGCAGAGCTTTCCCGGCTTTTACTGCTCACAAGCCCCTAACGTTTCCTTTTGCGAAGGTGTCTGATCCCTGGCCATCCCGGCAGCAGCTTCACTTGCCCTACGTATCGGAGTACACAACGTGTATCCAGCACATCACGGGTAAGAGCAACCGGGTCGCCGATGCGTTGTCCCGCACCGTCATCAATGTCGTCCACGTTTAGGCCTCGGACATCGTCTACACGGCCCTGGCGGCTGCACAGCATGCGGATGAGTAGATGCTCGCCTACCGCACCGTCATTTCCGGCCTGATGTTGAAAGATGTACAGTGCGGTCCCTCTGGCACCATGGTTCTTTGCGACTTGTCTAACGGTCAGCGAGGCCCATCATCCCCGCTGCTTGGCGTCGCCGGATATTTGATATGATTCATGGTATGGCTCACCCTTCCATCCGTGCTACGCCGGAGATGGTGTCGTCCATTTTTATGTGGCATGGGTTGCACAGGCAGGTCAGCAACTGGATCAGGGTGCGTATTGCCTACAGGGTTCCGCGTCACGTCAAGGCGCCTTTGCAAGATTTTTACTTGCCGCACCGGCGTTACGACGATATACACGTGGAGCTCATGGGACGGCTAACCCCATCCACAGGTGTCACCCACCTTGTCACTATCGTGGACCGTTTCACGCGATGACCGGAGGCCGTCCCGCTCGCGGATACCTCCGCTGCAACGTGTTCACGTGCTCTCGCTGCCCACTGGGTTTCCCGTTTTGGTGTGCCGGTGGACATCTCTTCTGACAGGGGTGCTCAGTTAAACTCCGCACTGTGGTCTTCTATTGTCCGGCTGCGGGTTGTTCAGCTACATCACACTCGGGCCTACCACCCGCAATCCAACGGCTACAGGTGGAGCGTTTTCCCCGCAATCTGAAGTCAGCAATAAAGGCACGGCTCACGGGCCCAGACTGGTTGGACGAGTTGCCGTGGGTCATGTTGGGGATCCACACTGCCCCGTAGGAGCACATGGCTACTTCTTCCGCTGAGCTGATGTGCGGCGCCCCGCTTACGGTTCCGGGGTATTTGTGCAGCAGGAGCCGCCCTCGACCATGCTAGTGCGTCTCCGGGAAAAGGTGGGCACGTTCTCACCTGTTCCGACGTCGCACCACGGACTTACTTCCTCGCGCGTCCCATCTGCACTCAAGGACTTTCAGTGTCTGTTCCTGCGTCGTGATTCTCAGCGGAATCCGCCGCAACGGCTTTATGAGGGTCTTTTCCGGGTGCTGCTGCACGTCACCTCGACTTGAATGCTCGACATTGGCGGCAGGCATGAGACTGTGGCAGTGGCTCGTCTTAAGCCAGCTCATTAGGACATTGATCAGCCAGTGCAGGTGGCACAGCCTCGCCGTAGTTGTTAGAGAAAGCTAGTGGAAAATGTGGGAGGCAGGAGGCAGAGAAGGGAAGCACTCGGACCCAAAATGTAGGGGAGAAAGAAGAAAAAGATAATAAACAGAGAATAAGTGGTGGTGGGTTTCTTAAATGTGTATATTTTAATGCTAGGAGCATTGTAAGAAAGGTGGATGAGCTTAGAACCTGGATTGACACCTGGAAGTATGATGTTGTGGCGATCAGTGAAACATGGTTGCAGGAGGACTGTGATTGGCAAATAAATATTCCAGGATTTCGTTGCTTCAGGGGTGATAGAATTGGAGGGGCAAGAGGTGGGGGTGTTGCATTGCTTGTCAAGGAAGATATTACAGCAGTGCTTTGGCAGGATAGATTAGAGGGCTCGTCTAGGGAGGCTATTTGGGTGGAACTGAGAAATGGGAAAGGTGTAGCAACACTTATAGGGGTGTATTATAGACCGCCAAATGGGGAGCGAGAATTGGAAGAGCAAATAAGTAAGGAGATAGCAGATATTAGTAGTAAGCACAAGGTAGTGATTGTGGGAGATTTCAATTTTCCACACATAGACTGGGAAACACATTCTGTAAAAGGGCTGGATGGTTTGGAGTTTGTAAAATGTATGCAAGATAGTTTTTTGCAGCAATACATAGAGGTACCTACTAGAGAAGGGGCAGTGCTGGACCTCCTGTTAGGAAATGAGACAGGGCAAGTGGCGGAGGTATGCGTCGGGGAGCACTTCGGGTCCAGTGATCACAATACCATTAGTTTCAATATAATTATGGAGAGGGTCAGAACTGGACCTAGGGTTGAGATTTTTGTTTGGAGAAAGGCTAACTTTGAGGAGATGCGAAAGGATTTAAAAGGAGTGAATTGGGACATGTTGTTTTATGGGAAGGATGTAGAAGAAAAATGGAGGACATTTAAGGGTGAAATTTTAAGAGTACAGAATATTTATGTCCCTGTTCGGTTGAAAGGAAATAGTAAAAAATGGAAAGAGCCATGGTTTTCAAGGGAAATTGGACACTTGGTTCGGAAAAAGAGAGAGATCTACAATAATTATAGGCAGCATGGAGTAAATGAGGTGCTTGAGGAGTATAAAGAATGTAAAAAGAATATTAAGAAAGAAATTAGAAAAGCTAAAAGAAGATATGAGGTTGCTTTGGCAAGTAAGGTGAAAGTAAATCCAAAGGGTTTCTACAGCTATATTAATAGCAAAAGGATAACAAGGAATAAAATCGGTCCATTAGAGAGTCAGAGTGGACAGCTATCTGCAGAGCCAAAAGAGATGGGGGAGATATTGAACAATTTCTTTTCTTCGGTATTCACGAAGGAGAAGGATATGGAATTATGTGAGGTAAGGGAAACGAGCAGAGTAGCAATGGAAACTGTGAGATTCAAAGAAGAGGAGGTGCGGACACTTTTGAAAAATATGAAAACGGATAAGTCTCCAGGTCCTGACAGGATATTCCCTAGGACATTGAGGGAAGTTAGTGTAGAAATAGCAGGGGCTATGACAGAAATATTTCAAATGTCATTAGAAACGGGAATAGTGCCGGAGGATTGGCGTACTGCGCATGTTGTTCCGTTGTTTAAAAAGGGTTCGAGGAGTAAACCTAGCAATTATAGACCTGTTAGTTTGATTCAGTGGTGGGCAAATTAATGGAAAGGTTACTTAAAGATAATATATATATATAAGCATCTGGATAAGCCGGGTCTGATTAGGAACAGTCAACATGGATTTGTGCCTGGAAGGTCATGCTTGACTAATCTTCTTGAATTTTTCGAAGAGGTTACTAGGGAAATTGATGAGGGTAAAGCAGTGGATGTTGTCTATATGGACTTCAGTAAGGCCTTTGACAAGGTTCCTCATGGAAGGTTGGTTAAGAAGATTAAATTGTTGGGTATTAATGGTGGAGTAGCAAGATGGATTCAACAGTGGCTGAATGGGAGATGCCAGAGAGTAATGGTGGATGGCTGTTTGTCTGGTTGGAGGCCGGTGACTAGTGGGGTGCCTCAGGGGTCTGTGTTGGGTCCACTGTTGTTTGTCATGTACATCAATGATCTGGATGAAGGTGTGGAAAATTGGATTAGTAAGTATGCAGATGATACTAAGATAGGTGGTGTTGTGGATAATGAAGTAGATTTTCAAAGTCTACAGAGAGATTTAGGCCATTTGGAAGAGTGGGCTGAAAGATGGCAGATGAAGTTTAATGCTGACAAATGTGAGGTGCTACATCTCGGCAGGACAAATCAAAATAGGACGTACACGGTAAATGGTAGCGAATTGAGGAATGCAGTTGAACAGAGGGATCTAGGAATAACTGTGCATAGTTCCCTGAAGGTGGAATCTCATGTAGATAGGGTGGTAAAGAACGCTTTTGGTGTGCTGGCCTTTATAAATCAGAGCATTGAATATAGAAGTTGGGATGTAATGTTAAAATTGTACAAGGCATTGGTGAGGCCAATTCTGGAGTATGGAGTACAATTTTGGTCGCCTAATTATAGGAAGGATGTCAACAAAATAGAGAGAGTACAGAGCAGATTTACTAGAATGTTGCCTGGGTTTCAGCAACTAAGTTACAGAGAAAGGTTGAACAAGTTACGTCTTTATTCTTTGGAGCGCAGAAGGTTAAGAGGGGACTTGATAGAGGTCTTTAAAATTATGAGCGGGTTAGAGAGTGTGGACGTGGATAAGCTTTTCCCATTGAGAGTAGGGAAGATTCAAACAAGGGGACATGACTTGAGATTAAGGGACAGAAGTTTAGGGGGAACATTAGGGGGGAACTTCTTTACTCAGAGAGTGGTAGCTGCGTGGAATGAGCTTCCAGTGGAAGTGGTGGAGGCAGGTTCGATGTTATCCTTTAAAAATAGATTGGATGGGTATATGGACGGTAAAGGAATGGAGGGTTATGGTCTGAGTGCAGGTAGATGGGACTAGGGGGAAGTATTTTATTTTTAATTTAAAAAAAAAAATTTAAAAAAAATGTTCGGCACGTACTTGAAGGGCCGAGATGGCCTGTTTCCGTGCTGTTATGGTTATATGGTTATATGGTTATATGGTTATGGTTAGTGGTTGTGGATAGATTTATGCTGTGTCAAAAGCCTACTGGTTGCTCGAAAGGTGTTCTTGAACCGAATTTCACATTCCCGTACCCTACTTGAAAAATACATTCAAATGTCCATAAAATGATACAAATGAAATGCAATTAAAAAAAGAAAGTTCTTCAAACATATCAAAATGCAAGTTCTCGCCAGCATCATTGTGGTTCTTTCTGCGGTGCAGGACTTAATTTTTAGCTTCGTGGAGCAATTCGTCACATAGCGATCAAAGGTAAAGGCAACTGTGAACCAAACGCTGGAGTGTACATAAATACCTTGCAGTACAAAGATGATGACGCACACAGGATATACACCGAGGACAGTTTCTGAACGCTCCGCATTAGTACTGCATACCAACAGTCAGTACATCCGCTGCTGGAATGACAGGCAGGTGGAGAGGCGTCATTCCCCGGGACAGGATTATAATGGCAACTAAATTCGCGTGAAATTAGAGAAGAAAGGCAACAGACTGATAATCTCAACTGAATTGAGAAAGGTTCAGTCTTTGGTGATAAATGAGTGGTGGAAGAATGTTTTTTTTCATTGGACGTATGTGACCAGTGGTGCACTGCGGGGACCTGATAGTTTGTGGATTATATATTTGACAGGTATGAATGTAGCTAAGTGGTGACAGGTTATTGGCAGTGATGGGTTACAGTGAACATAGAAAAGGATACAGCGTAATATTGATCAATACAAATTTGGACGGAGGATTGGTTGGAAGGTTTCCATTCAGAGAAGTGAGGAATGGTGCACCTTGGAAAGTGATGGGGAAGAAGTTAAACTATATATGGGCAACGGTGACAGGTATTGTTCACCGGAGGAACATTGCGATTCTTGTCATTGTCAATGAGCGGTGTTTCCGAGCCAACCTGGAATGTTCAGACTGACGGACGCCCCTTGTATGAAATTAATTATAACTTGCACGCCGCACCTACACTGTCACCAAACTTGGCCTGTTTCCGTGCTGTAATGGTTATATGGTTATATGGTTATATGGTTATATGGTTATGGTTAGTGGTTGTGGATAGATTTATGCTGTGTCAAAAGCCTACTGGTTGCTCGAAAGGTGTTCTTGAACCGAATTCCACATTCCCGTACCCTATTTGAAAAATACATTCAAATTGTCCATAAAATGATACAAATGAAATGCAATTAAAAAAAGAAAGTTCTTCAAACATATCAAAATGCAAGTTCTCGCCAGCATCATTGTGGTTCTTTCTGCGGTGCAGGACTTAATTTTTAGCTTCGTGGAGCAATTGCTCACATAGCGATCAAAGGTAAAGGCAACTGTGAACCAAACGCTGGAGTGTACATAAGTACCTTGCAGTACAAAGATGATGACGCACACAGGATATACACCGAGGACAGTTTCTGAACGCTCCGCATTAGTACTGCATACCAACAGTCAGTACCTCCGCTGCTGGAATGACAGGCAGGTGGAGAGGCGTCATTCCCCGGGACAGGATTATAATGGCAACTAAATTCGCGTGAAATTAGAGAAGAAAGGCAACAGACTGATAATCTCAACTGAATTGAGAAAGGTTCAGTCTTTGGTGATAAATGAGTGGTGGAAGAATGTTTTTTTTCATTGGACGTATGTGACCAGTGGTGCACTGCGGGGACCTGATAGTTTGTGGATTATATATTTGAAAGGTATGAATGTAGCTAAGTGGTGACAGGTTATTGGCAGTGATGGGTTACAGTGAACATAGAAAAGGATACAGCGGAATATTGATCAATACAAATATGGACGGAGGATTGGTTGGAAGGTTTCCATTCAGAGAAGTGAGGAATGGTGCACCTTGGAAAGTGATGGGGAAGAAGTTAAACTATATATGGGCAACGGTGACAGGTATTGTTCACCGGAGGAACATTGCGATTCTTGTCATTGTCAATGAGCGGTGTTTCCGATCCAACCTGGAATGTTCAGACTGACGGACGCCCCTTGTATGAAATTAATTATAACTTGCACGCCGCACCTACACTGTCACCAAACTTTTGCAACAACCTCACGGCCCCATCATGCTCAAGATCAATGCAGCATCAATTAAATAGCACTCACTCTTCATCAGCTCATTGACACTGAACAAGAGAAGCGCGGACAATGCGAAACGTGTTTTGATTTATTCTTGGATTAGTGATGCTCACGCAACCGATCGCAGAATCATATGACTTCACGCTTCCGGGTTTATCGACGCATATAAGTAAGTGTCTATTTCAAAACAACCGAGAGCAGCGTTCGCAAAGATTCGATTTAAACCTGCTCAGCTCGCCATTCACCCCATTAAATAGAATGCTTGAGTGGTGCAAGGAGGGATTGTCGGGAACTGTTCAACTATCGTTAGAGAATGCTCCGCTCCGTATACTGACGAGTGTTTCTTTGATTCCGTACTCTGTATAGAGCTTCTCGTTTGTTTGGACCCCAGAGACAACCCAACGAAGATTGTCTAACAAGCCCCAATTTCGACAGATATCAGGGTCCACACGTTCTGGTTCTCAATCCAGGCTTCATCCCGTGGTGCAGAGTTCGAGGCATCCTGGAAAAGCTATAAGCGAAACGTCCTATCATGGAGTCATTGGGTCATAGAGTGATGACGTGGAAAACATGCTTTTCGGCCCAACTGGCTAACAGCGGCCAACATATCCCAGCTGCATTGACGCACCTGTCCGCATTCGGTCCATATCCGTCCAAATATGTCCTATCCATGCAACTGTCTAACTGTTTCTTAAAAGTTGAGATAATCCTAGCCACAACTACCTCCTCTGGCAGCATATTCTATATACCCAGCACACTTTATCTGAAAAGGTTACCCCCAGATTCCTTTTTTTCCCCTTCAGAAGGTATTTTTTCCCTTCATCTATGGGTTTTCACTTCACTGTTCCCCGATTCCACATAAACTGGGCAAGAGACTCTGTGCATCTTCCCGATCTGTTCCTCTCATGATTTTATACTTTGCTGTAGAATGGCATGTGTGAAACCACGAATCGGTTTGGAGTAGAAACTTCACGTAAGCCAAGTCGAATATATAAATTATAAACTCGTGTGAGATTTCTGCAGATAGTTTGAGCGAAGGGCAGGTGGAGAATATTGCAAATGGAAACGAGCTTTTATTAACCAGAATGGAACAGCTGCCAAGGAAGCGGATTAATATGTTTGGCATTAATAGAAGAACGGATACATTGTTTTTTTTATAGTTTTAGAAATAAAACTTTTGAAAATTCCTTCGGCCCAACGATTCCATGACGACATCGTTTACCGCTTTTTGCAACAGTTTCCTTCCGTGCCCTGCGCTTGACATTGACCGCCATACGCCGGCACCAGCAGGCCCTCGCTCTGCGCCTTCGGCAGCACCGGGCTTCACTCACGCAGACCTGCAATGTACCACAACTTTACCTAAATCTACGGTCTGTGCATGCTTTCACTAAACGATTACACGCGTACCTGTACTTTACTAAGGATCACATGATTGGCAGCCTCCAGACACGTCTATCCGCCGGTACTGCTTTAGCATCCACAGGCGCGTGGCTCCACCATTGCCTGACCACCTTGAAGTAGAGACCCGGAATACCATCCACGTAAGGAGGTGCAGAACCATCATCCACCGACACTCGGGCCCTTATCGTCTTCCCACCGACGCCTGGACGAGGCCGCCGAAGTCGCCGGAGAACCTGACCACCTTCCCGAGACTACATCAGATGTCTATACATCCACCCCCATCAGGAAGGCAATAAAGCCTTCCGTTTATTCGTTCACCGTAGAACCAGCCAATTTATCTCTCTTAACGCACTCCTCCGGCGGACCTCCAGCGTAACTGGTCATCTCCCTTAAAAACTTGTCATTCTACTCCTCCCACTTCCTCCAAGTCAAAGATGTAGCAACCCACATTTGCATGGGCCCTATCGATGCCTGCCGTTTTCATGGGTATGTGGGTCAGTCCCTGTTGCAGGAG